>WKFP01012459.1:0-10080 GCA_011057875.1 Pterocles orientalis
CCCCCCCACCATTGCATCCCCCCCGGGGGCTTCTCCCCGCACCGCTGCCAGGGGACAAAGGTCCGGCCGGTGCTGGGCACAATCCTGCGGCTCAGCATCCCCATCCCGACACCCCACCGTGCCCGGGGGGGGGCACCTGGGTGGACCCTCCCCAGTAAAGCCCAGTATCAACTGGGTTCCTGGCATCGCAGCCCCATGGGGAAACTGAGGGTGGGGTTGTTGGGAGGGGGGTTAAAATATTTTTTTTAATCCCTATTTTGGTCCGAAACGTGGTGTCAGAAGCCTGGCAGATATATGCCGTAAAAAAAAGGGGTCGGCAGCGGCGGTATTCTTTATTTTGACAGGGCAATGAAAGTGTTATGTAGTCGTGACGCCTCCCTGCTGCTCCAGTCCCCCCCCCCTTTTATCAACCTGAAAAAGCCCCGGAGCCTATTTATAACCCAACCCCAAAGGGGCGATGCCTGGGGAAGGGGCCACAAAGAGCCGTGATTTATGGACGCAGGAGAAAAAAACAATGTGGACCCTCCGCCTTCTCCCCTGGCCCGCAGGGGAGACCCCTTCACCCAGCCCCAGCGCCGTGGGGGGGTTTGAAATCCCCCCCACACTTGGTTTGCAGAGGGGAAAGGCAGCCCTTGGGTTGGTTTTGGGGTTTTTGATGGGATGCCAGAGCTCCCCAGGCACCTGGTCCCCCCGCCGGGCGGTATAGATGCTATATGGACCGAGCGATGCGTCCCGTTGGGGTTCGCAGCCTTCGTGGGGGGGTTGTGTTGGGCATCCCGGGGGGGGGTTTGTACCCCAGGTTACCCCCTGGGTCTCTTCTGCGATGCTGCTCGCCTTGAGACGGCCACAAGCGTCTTTCTGAAATATGTTGAAGAGGTTTTAAAGGAATTAGTTGGAGGAAAAGGGCTTTCTGCCGGCACGCCAGGAGTGCTGACAGATTGCAAAGCCCCTCGTTACAGCACCGTGGGGGGGGAAGGGGAGGGGTGACAGCCCGGCTTGTCTCTCCAAGGTCGAAACACCTTCACTCCTCACCCTTCCCTTGCCAACGGTGCCGACGGGCGCCGGCATCCCCGGCTCTGGGGGGAAAGGAGCCTTGCGGGGACGTCCACAGGGATGGGTGGGGGGCTGGGTGCTGCTCTGGCCCCAATTAGACGCCCGTCACCCACCCTCGTCAATGGTAATTAAACCGTTCAATCTCTTTCTGCGGCTGTGAGCGGATCGGAGAACGTCCAGGCTGGCCACATGGCCAGTTCCTAGGTCTGATGGCTGATTCTCAAGTCCAATGGCCAGTTCCTATGTCCACTGGCCAGTTCCCAGGTCCAATGGCCAGTTCCCAGGTCCGATGGCCGATTCCTATGTCCAATGGCCAGTTCCCATGTCTGATGGCCAGTTCCCATGTCCAATGGCCAGTTCCCAGGTCCGATGGCCAGTTCCCAGGTCCGATGGCCAATTCCTGTGTCCAATGGCCAGTTCCCAGGTCCGATAGGCAGTTCCCATTTCCCCTTTTTTGGGCAGAGTAGCCAGGACAGGGGTGGTGACACCAATGCCATCAATGGGCCCCTTGTACGTCCATCAGGTCATTGCCGGTCACATCCGCGTTGGGCGTTTGGAATCCCTCCCTTCCGAGCCATGACACGGTGACGGTTGAAGGAACCCAGCAGGGTTGGGACTTTCTCTGCCTAATTACTGCCACATTGCCCAGTCCCCAACCCCGGGGAACCGGGAAAGGGGGGAGCTGGGCTGCCCAGGCTGGGAAAACTCATCCTCATCCCAAAAAGATGCATCCCAGAAAGATTTCCAGTGCAGAAGTGCCTGGAAGTTGAGCTGAGCAGCATGAAGTATTTAATTAAGGATGCTCGACCTGCTGGTGGGGATGTCCTTCATCTCTGGACCATCATCTGGGGGTTGTTGGCTTCCACCATCCACTGATGTTGCTCCACGAGCTCCCGGCTCCCGGCACAACCCCCGTGCTGCGATTTCGCGCCGAAGAGCTTAACGAGGGTTTTTCTTCTGTCTGAACTCATTTATTCCCGTACACACTGAGGTCAGCCAGGGTGCAGGGCACTGCGAGTAGAGTGAGAAAAGCTCCTGACAACAGAGATCTTGCTCTGCTTTCCATCAAGCGTCAGCCCCGCTGCCATCAGCGGCTGGTGTCAGAGCTGAGCCACCGGCCGGGGACGCGGCACCTCCCCAGATTCACTGGGGAGTGATGCTGGGGACCGGCTGCCGGTGCCGTTTTGCGGAGCCACGGGGACAGCTGGTGCCATGGCCATTGGTGGGGCCGGCTCCTGGGCTGCGGTGAGACACCGGCAGCACCGCCCAGAGCTGGGACGGGGGAAATAATAGCAAAGAGATTTTTAGGAGGCGGCTGCTTGCATGGGCTTGTTGTGGGAAAAGCAGATCCAGGTGCCGCACTCAGCCGAGTGTGAAAAATAGCGAAGGGGAAGGGAAGAGCTGCTGCAGACACCACGGTCGCCTGGATTCTACCGTGCGGGAGAGATTGAGGAGCTCATCTTGTGTTCCCAGGTGTTGGGGACAGGAGGAGGCCAAGCGTCATCTTGCTGGGTTCCTGAGCAAGAAGGAACAAATCCAGACTCGCTTAAGCCTGGGGATATCCCTACGATTGGCGCTTTCTCCTAAATTCAAGCACCATTAGGATTGGTACAGACCCACCCTAGACTCATGGCTTGCTTCTTCCAAAATGGAACCGATTTCAGGGCACAAAGCTGTAGAGTCTTCAGATTTAGGACTTTCTTGTCAAAACACTCTTCTTTCCTGGTTTCTGGAGGTCAGCAGGCATCATCGATGTTTTTGAAGTCCGAACCAAAAGTCTTGCAGAAAGTCAAGAGGTTCCCCAACGGAGACGCTCCAAACGTCTGCCCCAACGCCTGCCCAGAGTTCATGTTCCATTGCGTGTTGATTTATCATCCCTCGAGTTAATTATTGACCTTAGCTTTGCCTTGGTCAATATTTACCTCCCGAGGTCAATAAATCTTGACGTTCACCTCAACAGAAGTCGATATCTCCTTAGTGTTTATCTATTCCTTCTCTTGCTAATTTTGCTGAAAGCTTTTATTTTTTCTTACGGAGCGTGATCACATGGAGGGGAGCAACCTTTGCTTCTCCACAACAGACAAAGCCTTGGCTTCTCTCATGGGACATCATGGACACAACCCATGGGTGGCATCGCTCCAGCTGGGCTTCCTTTCATCCAGCTGACGAGACCCGGCCAATTTTCACTCCTCAGCGGTGCTGGATGTTGTGACGGGGCTTTGCTGGGGCCACAGCCTGGCTGCTGAGAAGACGACATGTTCTTGTCAACAAAGCTTGGAGCTGGGCGAATAGTGGGGCAGGAAGAAGAATCACAACTTCTCCTCCAGTGTTTATGGAAAGGTAGGGCAGCTCCTGGGGATGTGCCATTCTCTTGACCCTGCTCCTCATGGAGGAAACCCACCTGTGATAGGGATGGAGCTGTGATTTCGAAGATGTTATTTCTGAGTCTTCCCATCCCAAGGGCTGGTGGTGAGACGCGATGGCTGGAGGTGGCCGCTGCCTCCCAGAATCTGAGGACACGGAGTTTCACGGGTTCTACAGAGTCTGGGCTCCCTGGGCTGGGGCAAGCTCTGAGAAACGCTGGATTCTGTAGCATCGGATACGGCTGGAGATTTTGTCTTACAATCATCCGACTTGGGAATGAATCTCTGCTCCTTGCCTCTCGTTGCACATCCCCTTGTGCACCAGGACCCCCCGCCATAGCCCCTAATCTCTCTCCCCCTGTGAGGAGGAGAGGGGAATAACCTCCATCCTTGCGCTCCTGCCTCGAACTTTTAATATTTTAATTGAGTGAATTGACCTGGAGTAGTCTATTGAACTCTGCCCGACCTTTTAAATAACAGGTCAAGGATTTAGCTTTGCCGCGCTGACCTCCTCCCTTATCTGCTAATACCGCTCCTCTCTCAATTAGCTGCCGTCCCCCCGGCCCGTGGAGTTGGAACCACTTGCCGGGCGTCGGCGTGGATTCCTCCGCACGCGAGTGGGTGACGCCACGTGGCACCTGCCTCTGTGGCTCTGAAACTGAGATCATCGATGGTCCCTTGGGCTTTGCTGTCATTGTCGTCCTACAGCATCCTTCTGCAGGGACAGGATGGCCACCCACTCCACTAGCGCCCAAAGCTCATCCTCATCTTTTGCTGATGGGGAGAACCGGGGCGCGGCAGAGGGAAAAGCAAAGCTGAAGATGCTGTGAAGGTCCTGGAGCAGCTCCAGCTTCATCGAGGAGTCTTCAAGGGCCACTTTCCTCATTATAGGTCATCAAGAGGAACTGCTTGAGGGTTCCCACCCGCCCCGGCGACCCCTTGGACCCGCTGCTGCTGTGGCCCAGCCAGAATCTCCTTCCCAAGGATGATGGTAGAGTCACATCCTGCTGAGGGTTGTAAAAGAGATTTTTTGGCGTTGCAGCAGATCTGGGACATGGGACCCTCCACAGTCATCTCAGCTTGAGCAGGAGGTCCTGTGTCACGAGCTGAACCGGCCTCTGCAGGTCCCTCGTGCTCTGCACGCCCAGGCAGCTCTACCCTGGGTCTGGTCGAACCCTTTGGGGTTTTGAACTTTTCTACGCAGCCCCTCGTTAGATGTCAGAGCCCGTTCCTTGTCCAGACCATGGCCACGCCGCCCTCTTCCACCCAACACAACCAACTCGTCCATCTCCCCCTGCGAGGCGGCTGGTGCCTTCTTGGGGAGCATCATTTTTTTTATGGGGATCCAATGGGGCCGGTCACCAAAAAGCAAAGATTTGCAAACCCATAAAAACTCTCTCCTGGTCCAATTTTATCTCGGCGAGCGCCCGGTTTGGAGAGCAGCCCCGTGTTCCCCAGCCCTGTTAAATTAGCGCCGGGCTCCGCATTCCAGAGTATAAATATCTGCCATTGTCGTGCTGAGGAATGCGAGCACGTTGGAGTCTAAAATTAAAGAGCCGGGCCGGCGGCAGCTCGGGTTACCAGAAACAAGACTCCATTGTGCTCCCGCCGGGGCTTCGCCGCCGTGCGGGGAAATGGGCTGCGAGCATTTAGAAACCGCCCGGGTTAAACGCGAGGGGCAAGCTGGGCTTTAATTCCCCGATTCTGCTGCACATCTTCATCCGAACCCCCCTCCGAGAGCTGCTCTGGAGGGGTGGGTACAACGCCGGGAGGATGCTCCGGGGTTTTGCAGGTTTGCGTGCGGGATGCTCCGCTCTCCTGCCCCCTTCTCCTGCCTCATCTCTCTACATCTTTAAGCCCACGCTGAAATTAAGCCCCTCCGAGCCTCGGTGTTGAATCCCATCCCATGTCGGAGGGAGGAAGATGCTTGTCCCCATCCACACCCACCCTCAAGCGCAGCCGTTGCCGCTCCGCTCTGCTTAACCCACGGAGGCAGCGACGCTTGGCTGATGTTTACGGCAATGAGGCCACTCCAGCAGAGGAATTTCTGGCCCCTGGGAAAAAAAAAAAAAAAAGATGCAGGGAAAATTAGTGTCTTTTTTTTTTTTTTTTTAAGGATGCTCTCTGTTCTGCAGAGGAGTGGGAAGTGGGTCAGGGCGCGATTGTGCTGACGGTGCACCGGGGATGCACGATTGGCGTTCGACCTCCCGGGGTTCCCGGTGCTCAGGCGGCCCCAAGGGAAGCCCGTGGTCAGGCGGGTCCCCGGCAGCGACACGGAACCAAATCCTGCGGCAGAAACTCTCTGGGATCGCCGGGATGCTGGAAGCGGTCCTGGGATGCAGCGAGGGGCAGGGTGAGCCGTGATCTCCCCCGCCTTCGATGAGGGTTTCATTTCACATCGTGCCCCGAAACGCCGGCGGCTGTTGGCCGGGGGCCCCCGTGGCCACAGGGGATGTCAGATCCCCCTTTGCCGAGGGTCCAGCCGCCTCCTTTTTCACCCCGATCCCCCCAGCGTGGGCTTGGGTTGCAGTTTCAGACCCACACGCCCGCTCGGTGATCGCACGGTTCGTGACGCAGAAAAAACCCAGAAACCTGGGTAAATACGGAGCCGTTTCCTGTTGCCGTCACCGTGTCCCCTGAGCAATCAATTTATGGCTCCTAAAGCTCCTCTAAGTGGATTTAGCCTCTCCAGATAAATCTTTTCCCTTTGTGCAGAGCGCAGCCCCTGGTTCTGCTGCTAAATCGGGCGTTTGGGGGGGACTAAACCCCGCGTTCGGACCCCTGGTCCCTGCCAGCATCGGTGCCAGCAGCCCCTCTGCCGGGTCCGTGCTGGCGGCTCATCCCCAAATTATTTATAACCGTGGGATTATTTTTTTTTTTTTTAATTAAGGGGCCATGCTTGCCCTGGGGTGAGATCTTGGGGCTGAATTCCGCTTTTCCTTCCACCGACGGACGAAACAAAGAGCTGCTGGAAGCCCTCTCCCCGCTCCCCTCCGCAGCAGAGATAAACCCACGCGGACCCTCCTCGGGATGGACCCGCGTCCTCCAGCCGCCGTGTTGGTCCCTGGGATCCGCGTTCAATAACCAAAGACACTGATGGACCCTCTGCATCCTCCATCGCTGCCCGTTTTGGCGCGGACGGGCTCCCAGTATCGGGGATGATGCTTGGGGGGGGTTCCCAGTATCGGGGGGCTGCCGGGGCTCCGCTCCCCTTCTCCATCTCAGGGGGGCAAAGCAGCCAGCGTGGGGTTATTTCCTCCCCCAGCAGAGGAAAGAGAAGGGAATGGAGGCAGCTTCACCCCTTGGCAGAGAGGAGGAGCCGGGTTTAATTGCAGCCGGGAGCGGGGATGCTCGGCCAAGGGATGCTCCCCAGCCGCCAGCCCCCGGCTCCAGCCTCCTCCTCGCACGGGGCTGGAACAAGCCCTGGGAGCTCCGTGAATTTTAAGCACAACCAGATGTGGGAGATGAAGCTGTTAAACTCCTTTTGTGTTCGCGGAGGCCGGCGGGGGGGTCCCGGGGCCCTGCCCTGCCCCGTTACCCCCTCTGCTGCGGTTACTGAAACTAGAGGCTGCGTTGGGCTGGGGAGGGGATGATGCCACTCAAATATTTCAGATGTGACAGTTCAGGGAGGTTCTCGCTGCTAAAACCAAGCTTAAGGCTTGTGCCACGAGCTCCTTCCCCAATTTCCACCTATTTACAAGCATCATCTCCTCCAGAAATTCAGCACAAGCTCTTTATATGAACAGGAGACCCGTTTCCAAGAGGCAAATTCTGGAGGTGAAAGGATTTTTCTTTCCAAAAGCACACGAGGATCCAGCAGGGATCATCCCTCTTAGAAATTATCCTTTTGGTCCTATCACCAGGAGCAGGTATCCCCAAATCCCGGGAGAGCAGCGAAGATCCAGCAGCCCCGCTGCTAATAAATCAGCAGCTCTCTGTAATTTTATGTAACGTTAATAAATCAGACAAATGAAAATAGCTCGAGCCTTGTAAGGCATAAATCAACCTCCCGCTCTGGCACGGTGCTTTAAAATAATTTGTAGATTGATGGTTGTCTGCCTGAATGAGGGAGCTGGGGGCCTGGGAAGATTTTTAATGACCGCTGTGGTGTGATGTCTCCCCGGGGCAGAGTCCCAGCTCCTCCCTCCTTCCCAGTTTGCCAGAAGCAGCTCTGAGGGAACTGGGGGATGGTTGCGATGCAGGGAGCAGGGGAAGAGGTCCGAGCTAGCTGCCCATCACCCTGGGTACCCACCACCTTGGCTGCCCATCACCCTGTGTACCCACCACCTTGGCTGCCCATCACCCTGGGCACCCAACACCTTGGTCACCCATCACCCTGGGTACCATCACCTTGGCTACCCACCACCCTGGGTACCATCACCTTGGCTGCCCACCACCCTGGGTACCCACCACCTTGGGTGCCCATCACCCCAGGTACCATCACCTTGGCTGCCCATCACCCTGGGTACCCATCACCTTGGCTGCCTATCACCCTGGGTACCCAACACCTTGGGTGCCCATCACCCTGGGTACCATCACCATGGCTGCCCATCACCCTGGGTACCATCACCTTGGTCGCCCATCACCCTGGGTACCCATCACCCTGGGTACCATCACCTTGGCTGCCCATCATCCTTGGTATCATCATTGGCATCACACCCAGTGGAAAAATGTCATTTTTCGGTTTGTTTCTGTTACTAATTTCTACCCTGGTGTGAATGTCTGGCTGCATTGCCCTGGCAGGTCCCTTCGGGGTTGGGGCCAGTGCCACAAGCATTCACACGGGGTCAGGGCTCCCGGCTCTGTCCCCACTAGTGGGCAACCCTTTAACCCTCCTTGGCCTCATTTTCCCCATCTCAGCACTAAAAATTATCTTCTTTCCTAACGCCACCGCCTCCGTTAACTGCGGTTTGTAATTAGACCTGTACCCAGACCCTCTAACTGGTTATACTGGCACAACTGGTATCCTTCACCCGCATTCGCGGGCTGGATGCCCATCGCCAGCCCGAGCTGGACGTCACCGATGGACCTCTCAAACCCATCCGAACCCATCCTGGTACCCAACCCTGCTCAGCCGCTTTTCCCTGGTTTTTGCAGCCCCCAGCTCTCCCCATTACCCACCCCTCGGCTCTTAAAATTTTTTCCTTTTTTTTTTTTTTTTGGATGTTTTCATGCTTTTAGGAGGTGTGAAGAGTTAAGTGCTTGGCCAGCGGATCAGGGTAATTGCTCCCTGAGATGAAGCCAACGTGTTCCAGCAGGACCGGCCGCTCCGCCTGCAGGTTTTATCCCTCTGCAGGGGGTTTCCAGCCGGATCCCGGGAGCTCCGGGGGTCTCAGACCCCCCGAAAGCGGCGGCACATTTCCCAACCATCCCAGCAAAATTTCCCCTTTGCTGAAGAGCACCCAGTTCCTCCGGGTCCCCCTGGTTTTCTGCCAGACCCCAGCCCCAAGCAGGACACAGCATCTCCAGCGCCACAGGGAAGCGGAGCGGGGCTGGGATAAAAGCCTCTCTGGAAAAATCTCCATCCCGACACGACGATTCCCAGCGGTGCGGCCACCTGCCGTGCCGCTGCCATCGCCACGAGGCCACAAACCCGCCGGGTCTGCTCGTTTTTAGGAGATTAAATGAGCTGCTCCCCGAAACGGTCCTGGTCCAGCATCACATCTCCGGCCCAAACCCCATCCCACCATCCGGGATGAGCCGCGAGCATCTCAGCTCCTCCTCTCCCAGCTCCCTGGCCAGATTTTTCAACCCTTTGTAAAGGGAATTTATAGCTCTTCCCAATCCCTGAGGAACCAGGACATTAAATAATTAGAGGCTCTCCAATGCCTCTCCGGGCGCTGGGCGCTGTGAGCGCCGCGGCAGATGCGGAGCACGAGCCGGGGAGACGTCACCCCTCCGTGAACCAGCACCAAATATCCGGCATCACATGTCCCGAACCGGCGGATTATCATATTTTATCAGCTTAAAATCAGATTAATTTCTCCTTTCCAGGCTTTTCTCAGACCTGCCCAGAGAAGCGGCATTCCCGCGCACGGCTTGCGGCCGGGTTAAAACGAGCAGCGCGGCGGCGTCGGGGCTGCGGCGCTCGTGGGTGCGGGTGGCACAGGCGGGTGCTGCCTCCAGCTCCGACATCTGCCCAGGAACTGCTCCCGAAAAAAAATAACGTGTCGTAATCCCTGGGGGATGTGACACAACACTCGCGCCAGGGAAATAATGCCGGGATGTGATTACACCAGGGGAGAGCCTGAGCTGGTTAAAGAAAATGAAGCCGGGGTTCAGGGAGCGAAGGCGAGGCGGCTGCGGGGTGTTATTGGGGCAAATCTGCTGGAAAAAGGGGAATTTTGGGGTGTGGAGAAGGGGATGTGTCACCCGGTGCCCCAGCCCAGCTGAGCCCAGGCTGAGCGGAGTCTGTGGGTGCGGAGATTTTTCGGTGGGGGGGATAATGCCTTAAGGACGGGTTGTCCCGTGGACACCTCCCTTTGACACAGGATCCTTGGGGCAACTGTTTTATTTTTGCACGGTAAACTAATCGTAGGAAAGTATTCCAGGTATTTGGGATTCCTCCGAGCAGCTCGGCAGCTGAGGACCCAGCCCAGGGCTCCCCGCGGGCGGCAGCTGGGTCTGGGGGGTCCAGGCGGGGCCGGAGCTGGGGTGCGGGGGT
>WKFP01012464.1:0-66662 GCA_011057875.1 Pterocles orientalis
AAATTTTTCACTATGAGGGTGGTGAGACACTGGAACAGGTTGCCCAGGGAAGTTGTGGATGCCCCATCCCTGGAGGTGTTCAAGACCAGGCTGGATGAGGCTTTGGGCAAGCTGGTCTAGTTGAGGGTGTCCCTGCCAATGGCAGGGGGGTTGGAACTTGATGATCTTTAAGGTCCCTTCCAACCCTAATCATTCTATGATTCTATGATTCTATGATTCTATGACAGTTAAGCAGTCATACTCGTTTAAGGTTTTCTGCGTAAGTTAATTTAGTTTATCATGAGGTTTACAGACCTTTTTGCAGTTATAAATATCTGAACAAGAACGTGGAGGACAGAGACTGTCTTTGATCATGTATTTGTACTAAACTTACAGTAATGGGGATTTCTAGCTGAAAAAGACTTCTAGGGATGGATTTGTAGGAATGATGAATACCAATAATTTAAGGAATTTAATGAAAACTATTCATTTCAATGAGATATCACCACGTTAAAGAATGAAATTAAGTAGGAGAAACATTTACAAATCAGGACATTAAATGCAATGTTGATCTTTCGGTAATGTTATATTGTGTAACAAGAGTAATGAAAAGTTGATGTGACTAAGTATTTTTTTAAGAGAAAGTAGTTTAGCAGGGTGAAAACGTTATATTCATCAATATCAGTCTGTTAATAAAATATTAACACAGTTTTTGTATTTTAGCTGTGAAGATAAGAATGCATTATTTGAAATCTTCAGAAATGTGGAGGATTAAGAAAAGAGCTGTACTGAGACAGAGTAGTGAGAAGGGAAAACAGATGCAGTGTAACCAGACTGAGAATTATAACCAGCATTTGCAACTGCCAATTCTGCATTGAATTGCCATCAATGAAGAATTAACATTTGTACCAAAACTTCAGATAAACTAGATTCCAATCAGTTCACACAGAGTCTTTATTTAAATATAGTCTAGAAAGCTCACTCTTTGTAAATCTAAAGCTTACAGTACTAGTCTGGGCTTAATTATAACAAATATTATCCAAGGTCTAGGTCCAGATTTTAGTCCTGGCTCAGTCACTGACTTTTTATGTAAACTTACAATGTTACTGTGGGGTCTTTCTACAAAATAACAAAGATTCCCCTGTTCAGTCTGGACTTTTTAAATACATGTTCAAAATGATTATTCTGGGGCAAATACTGGAAAAGTTTGCTATAGTCCATGCTATGTCTACCATCTGGGATTGAACCAAGTTATGAAATTTCTGTCTTCTGCACTGGCAGATTTATGCCAAAGATCTGGTTTTCTTTTGAGGTTTGTTTGTTTGTTTCTGAGAAACTGTCTGAAAGACAGTCAAATGCTTCGGGACAACTGCAGTCAAGTTTCAGATGTTGTTCTCCATTTTCATAGAATCACATAGGCTTTGAACACCTCTGTATTTCAATAAAAGTAACTCTGAGTCGATTAAAATAAATATGTAAGAGAAATGTAAGTGAATAAGCTGTTCAACTTTTGTTCTGTAAGAATAAATATCACAGGCTTTTTTCTTGGGTTTTCAACTTTTTTTTTAAAAAGCATCATTGGAAGGGAGTTGTGATGGGTTGGCCCTTGGCTGGGGGCCGGGGCCAAACCACACACACCCGCTCACACAGTCCCTGCCCCCACCCAATGATAGGGGAGAGAATTAAAGAGGTAAATGGCAAAGAGGACTCGTGGGTTGAGATAAGGACAATTTAATAACTAAACTACAATAATATTAGAAATAATACTATATACAAAGATGCAATGTGATAATGCCCTCCCCACCTGATGACCAAAGGCCCAGCCCACTCCCAGCCAATGGCCCCAAAGGAGGGAGAGAATAGGTGATACACAATTATGCTGCCCCCCCCCGAAAAGGCTCGGCCTGTTGACAATGATACTGCCCCCCCACCCGAGAAGGCTCGGCCTGTTGACAATGATACTGCCCCCCCGAAAAGGCTCGGCCTGTTGCCAGCTAATAGTCCCCAGAAACCGCACAAACAATTCCCCCAGAAAGGGGGGGGAAAGGGGAGAAAGGGGGTGCACCGCTCCTGGAGGCACTCACGGAACGGAGATAACAGCCCAAGCGTCCCAACACGAGAGCTGACCGAAGCAGGGAAAACAAAACAGCTAACGATCCTCCGGGAGAGGGAGGATGCCAAAACTCACAGAACGGAGATAAACGAGTGTCCCGGGCCGAGAGCTAACGGCGACCGTGGGGGGATGAGGGGGGAAAGGCCTTGGGAGAGCGAACGCAGGCTCCACAAAGCGAGACGAATCCGGAAGTGAAAGCCAGTACTCCTAGAAGAGTCTTCTAATATACTGGGTATGACGTGCATGGGATGGAATAATTGGTCAGTCTGCTTCTCAGTCTTTACCTAAGGTTAGAAGCCAGACTGTCTCTTCCCCCCAAAGGCTGAATGTATGTCCTTGAAGACAAATAGCAACATCCTAGCAATAACTATAAACGTTCTTCTCTTATCAATTCTCTCCTGAGCAGTAATCCAAAACATGGCTTCTTGCTAGCTGTTTATGAAGAGAAGGGAAAAGGAAAAGAAAATTAACTCTCCTCTGCTTAACCCACGACAGGAGTAAAAAGGGAAAATTGAGCATTTTTTGCCTTACCCAGTACAGCTCTTTACAACAGTATGTTTTCAGACTTTTTTACCTCTGCTTTTTAAATGAAATGGATTTTCATCAAATGTAGCACTCACAAAATGTGAGATTAATGCATTTGACAGAAGCAGAAAACAGAGTAAATAGACATTATACAAGTTTCATGAGAAAGATCATCTAGTGTGCTTGAATGTGATCTTTTGACTTTTATTATCGCCTCAAGCTCCCCAAACCACCAGCTATGTCAAGGGGTTTTTTTGAACTATTTTGCGGGGAGTATGAATGAGGTCACCACAATAGCGGAAGGTGAAAGGTTAGGCTCAGTTCAAATAAGCATTTTTCTGTTTGTCTTGTTTTCCAAACATACAGCCCAAAGAACTCTACATTAAGTTTTTAAAAAAATGTTCTGGAAATTTAAAAGAAAAGGTAAATGTATGCTCTTATTTTTTAAATTTATTTTGAGAGCAAAAATTACCTACACTTTACAGAACTTTTGCTCTAAACAACAGAGCATCATTAGAAAGATTCTTTTGGGGTGGGAGTGCATTAATTATAGTTAAAATTTATCTCAGTACTTGTGGCTTCAAACAGTATTATCTCACAGTCTTCAATTTGAAAAATCTGTAACAATGTTATTAGATGTAGATATTAGTGTAGGTAAGACAGAACTATATCTGTAGAAAGATGTGGCAGGCCTTGAAAGATCACCTGCTTTGTTTATTCACTTTCTCGTACGAATGAAAAAGCAGCTGAAACACCCTGGACCTCTATGCCTTAGTGGTGGTGGTTCAGCAGACTCCATCCACCCATCTGAGACTGGACCTCAGGAAGACTCTTACTGCTGGAAATTAGAATTAAAGTAAGTCAGAAGTCTTCCAGGAAAAGATTTTGCTGTAAAATTACCTCTTATTGAAACACAAAATTTTCACAGAAATTTAGCCAGGTCTTCTGACAAACATGATCTTAAGATCACGCCAATAACAATGTGGAAGTGAAGCTACTTTCTAAATAATTTGAAGATACAAGCAATTTCCCAGGTGATGGCTGACCCATGTTCGAACCTTCAATTGCCCTGACTAGAAGCTGAAAACAACAGTGAGGTGTCACTGTTTCATGACACAGAATGTTGTTTTCCAGCCAGCTCTGACACTATCTTTTTGATAAGATGAGACATGCTGTTTACCAAGGAGTATGACAAGATTTCATAGCTTTTGAAAAGCAGAAATGGTAACTTACAGCTCTGAGAGCATTTATCTGTGACCCTTGGTTTGCTTTTTCACACAGTAAAAATAGTTTACCTAATGAGAGAGATGTCAGATCAAGTGCTAGGAGAAAAAACCCACATTACGATTATGGGTCTCACCTTGACTCACAGTCCAGCTTTGGCTCTGAGACTGTGAATCACAGCTTTAGCCCATGCTTTATAACAACCTGTCTGCTAGTTTCTATTGAAGAAAATATTTTCTTTTTCTTCACTTTTTATGGACCTCTTGTTACATCATTTTTCTGTAATATTAAGCAGCCGTCATCTTGAGTTTCACAGATAGTGTAATTTAAGGTTCCTTTTCCCCTTTTATTTACAGTTAACGTTCACTTTTGCAAGAATTCCTTACTGTCATTGGACCACAAAATATATTCCCTGTACAACCTATTCACCTAGAGATAGATAAATGTCTTAAAGATACCCAGAGGAAGAGGGTAAACAGTAACAAGCACTTATCTGTACAATTAACAAAACTTAGTTTTAATAGATAAATTACTAGCTACAGCCTACAAGTTATTTAGTCCAATTAAACCCCCTTTACAAACTGTATGTATTATACCAGCTATAGGAATGTAAATTTGTGGCTGCAGCTGCATGTAAAGTTGTGGACAACTTTACTCTTATCTCTTCTTTTTCTCTCTCTTACAGAACTGTTTTTTTCCCCGGAGATTTGCAGATATTTAAAGCCATGGTATTTTTTAGAGCTACACATCTTCTCATATGGTCTCATGTTTATACTGGACAATTAAATGTCACTTATCTATATCTTTATTCATCCCAAAAGGCATGTGAATACATTCCAGAAAAGCATTCAATCTTGATTTTTACTGTTGGAGCCTCTACTGTTTCCCTTTGTAGTTTATCTAATACTTAACAACTCCCACTGTTGAACAAGTATGATGTGACTATATTCACTGAAGGAGCTTGTAAGGTTGAGATCTGATAAATCCAAGAGGAATTCCAACAAAGAGTTTTTTCAGCTTGAACACCCCCCTCATACATGCACGCAAGGCTCCACAGTTAGTAATTTTAAATTCTTATTGTGGCTTTCATCTGTGTTCTTTTTACATCTTTTTTTTTCCTTGCACATTATTATGGGCACCAATATAGATTTTAAAATATTTTTTTCTCAAATGTACAAAACATACTAAGAAAAGCTTCTTCTGCTTATGGTGTTAGTTTCAATGTTGTTGTCTGTCATAATATTTGTCTTTTGAAGTGCACTATTTGTACGAATGCATAATTTACACTGTATAATTTCCTCATAAAAATAAAACTACTATCCTTAAATGTACCAGTTATGTAAGTGATATCAGATTTCAGACCATCATCTCAAGCTACCTTGATAAATAAATAATTCACATTGAGAAAATTTATATATTTTCACTCATTTCCTAAAGAACTAAAATACTTTGCTAAAGTAATCTTCCTAAAGTCTGATTACAAAATTTGTTTTAACATTTAAGTATTTTGCATAACATCTCCAATCATACAAAAAAAGAAGACTTAAGTTATTTGTTTGAGCAAATAGAACTTAGCTAGAGTACAGATTTCTTTCTTTTTTTTTCCTTTTTAATTGAGAGATTATTTATCTATAGAAATGCGCCATCTGCTTCCAAAAAGCCAGGTCTGTACTCAGCCTGAGTAATTCACTCACATGCAGTGAACAGATGACCCTCGGAAAATGGCTGGTCCTTCCTTTGCATTCTCTGTGTCCCTATTCTCCTAGATATTATTAACTACATTTGTATTGTGCTGATACACAGGAGATCCAAACACGAACCAGGATCTCAAACTGCTGGAAACTGTGGAAGTACAGAACAAGAACAGGAGCTCTATCCTGGAAAGTTTAGTAACCAGGTACTCCATCACAGAGGTACAAACAGGACAGCCAGTGAAGATGTGAGGTTGACCATGTTGACTTTATCTACAAGGGTGGCTCTATCTTTTATCAATAAGTAGGGCACAAAAAACAGTTAATTAAATATACACTTTCACTAAATCTGTGATACTTGGAAACCTTTGGATTTTGATTTGGAAAATGTTTAATATGTGTTTGAAAGAGATCTGTACAGTGCTGTTACATATGAGCCTGGGAGATGAACCAAGATGAACCCCTAGGTGGACCACACAGCACCTTTCTAACTCCAGGCTCCACCACCTAATTTAAAAGTAGGTACACCAACATGGATGCAGGTGCAGGCAGGCAAAAGTGTCTCTAGTTAATCTCCAAACTGCCCATTTGGACAGAAAGGTGTCTGAGGTAGCGTATCCAAAATTTAAAAAAAATAAATAAATAAAACTGTGATGGCTGCAGCCGTATGGTTTTTAAAGTGCAATTCATCTGAGTGACCTGCAGATTGTGAGGACTCCTGTCCCTCTCCAATTTTCTATTTTTGCTGTTTATTGTTGCCTCAGTTTTCTCTTTCTCTCAAAAGTTAAATGCTTTTCGGCTCCTAACACATATTATTATTTTGCACTGCAATTTGCAAAAATGTACTGATTTCAGCTGAATGCTGTTCAGAAGACTTCTGAGATGTAGAGTCTCTTGATCTCTAGATAATCCAGATTATTACCATGTTCCTGAATGTTTTACAAGGCCTATTTTGCAGAAGATATGCTGGATGTATGAACCCAGTTCCAGCTGTATATGTCACTAAGGCAGAGTTTTCTAATACAGTTTAAACTTTAGTTTATTATTAACCATTAAAATTTAAAGGACTCTATTTTTTTGTATTTATTTAAAAAAATAAAAGCGTAAGATTGGAAAGAGTCTACTGGATGAAGAGCATACTATCACAGCATTGCCATCATAAACTTCTCCATAACCATAGCTTCTCTATAGTTTTTCTTTAAAATAGATTACTTCCCTCTTCCTCACTCTCTTCTTACCCATTGTATTCCACAACTTCATCGATCTCATGACTAGAAGCCTTCTTCTAATTTCTAGCCTAAGTTTATTCATAGCCAGCTAACTCCCATTTGTTCTTGTGCCAATATTATCCTTAAACTTAAATGGTGCTTCTGCTTCTCCTGTGTTTGTATTTATAGACAGCAATCATATCTCTGCTCAGCCTTTGTTTGGCCAGACTAAACAACCTATGCTCCTCTACTCTCTTCTTGTAATCAGACTACCCCCATGAATAAGAGCTAAGGAATTAGGGCATAATTGTAAATGTGAAGCAAGCAACAAACGAGATCCTACAGAAAACACAATGCTTAGAGCCCTGCCTGTGAGTGACTATAGGCTGAGATCTTCCACTGCTTTAAAGTGACTGATTCTGTTCCACAAATACTTCAAATGTTTAGATTTTTTTTTTTTTGTCTCAAAGCTATGCAAAGGAGCACACTATGAACAATCATTTTCAGCACACCCAGCCTCCCAAATCCAAATTGTTTCTAGAAATAGGCAATTTAGGTAGGAAAAAAAAAAAAAAAAAAAAAAAAAGGAAGTTGTTTGTAGAGCCTTTATCAGGACCCTGAGGGTTGACCCTTCCCTGCCTCCTTGTCCCCTGGGAGCAGCCATCCCTAGCTGCTCCCTGGTAGAGACACCAATGCTTTTAGCATGGGTTTATATGGGGTGAGGTGAGGGGGAATGCATGAGTATTTAGCAATTCAGCCCTAAAATCTATCTGCACATAGATCATCATAAGGAATGACTCTTCTGTTTTACACTTAAATGTTTTAGTCCTTAGAAGTGCTGCTAAGTAGAATTAGGACTAATATTCTTCTGGCTGTGCCCTGGTGTCCCACCAAACAGAAAAAAGAACTTGTGTTTTAAATCTGTCACTGAGTTGGGGATAGTTTTCAGAAGCTATGCTCAGTTGTTTTTCCATACTTTTTTGCTATTCACTGGAAAAGCCTTACAGATAATAGGTGACAGGGGTTAGTCTATTACCAGCTCTTACTGAATACAGCTGAACTATAGGTGCAAATTGCTTGGAAGAAGAGAAAGTCAGGTTAAGGCAGGGACTAACGCTGTGGGTGTAAGGTTCAACCTCACATAATAAAGATGGGGTTTAAATCGGTATCAGTAATGTCTTCATTCATTCTTTATAGAGATAGCTCCTGGAGTTATGTAGTTCATATACATAAAAAATAGAAAAAGTTACAGGGACAGAAACTGAACTCTTTCTCCTCCTAGCCAAGAACTCAAGCTGCTGATGACAGATAAACACTGCTCTTTAGCATGAGCTTTGTTAACAGTCTGACTCTACACAGCACCATACGATCAGCAGGTACTTTGACTTCATTAACTCCGGGGGCAATGATGTAGGAAAGTGCAAGGTATCTATTCAAGCTCAACTAAATGCCCTCAGGTGGAGCACAAAACCCATTAACACTTTCTAAGTATTATAAGCATTGGAATATATTGCACAAGGCAGGTAGCAGTGCTGTTAGCTGCCTGAGTGGTCCTTGCTCATGTAGCTATCCATCTTGGGGAGAGAGCACTACACCATGACTTGCAGAGATGCAGGGCAGGAAAACAGACCTGTGGGTTTTTCTTTTTATTGTCTAGATGTTGACTTTTCCGTTTATGAGCTTTTTTTTAATCATGCTTTGGAGGCATCTAAGCATTAGCTTTTCAAGCAGTCCAGGTTCAGACAATGTGTCACCCTTCTCAGGCAGCATCCTACACTTTCATACATTATAGTATAAGCACTTGGAGCACTTGGTCTGGATGTTGTCCCGTATGTTGAATCCTTTTTCAAGTCTAGTCTCAAAGAGCAAGTTTTTCCTTGATCTTATTCTGAGAAGCAAGGGAAAATTTAAGGTAAGACTTTAATTACAAGGAAAAGAGAAGGGAGAATTTTCATTATGCAGTGTTGTGTCATGAATAAACATCTGATGATAAAGAATCACAGAGCAAAGAGAGAAAGTAAAAAAGAAAACAAGCTATATCTCATTATTGGGTATCAGAAACCACTTCAGACACTGAATTGTAAAACATGGAGTTTTTTTTCAATGAGAACGAAGTGTGCAATTACCCTATCTCAAGATCAGGGGAAGAAAAACTAATAACGACATCGAGGTTTTGCACAAAATAAAATAAAATTAAAAATTCATGAACAGTTGTAAAAATTATTAGTCTAGAGGCAATCAAGTGTTGTTCCCCAGGTACAGCTGCTTCATTGTCCGATACAAATAAGCTCTGGAAAGGCATAATGAGCAAAAAGATCCTTCAAAGGTGGCTCTGCTGTGCAGTAAGTGTACAGCAATGATTTGCTTAGAAAAGAGGTGGCCCCCTATATTGACTGTACTCCTAGAACTACTTTTCATACACCTTAATGAAATTATGCATATATGGAAAGAATGAGGAACAGGGGAGAGAGATGAACAGATTTTGCAAACAGAATTTGAGGGGTAGGAAGGTTGTTGTCAATTAGGAGTACAGGAAACAACTGTAGAATAATGTGTTTTGTGGATAAAGTTAGAAGAAAGTTGTGGACACTGCTACCTTCTGCTTGATGTTCTGAGTGGGATCAAGCTGCCTTTCAATAATTTTATATCAGTAATAGAGCAGAAGCAAGAATGGAGTCATACAGCATGGTGTTTGTTTTAAGTTATGTAACTGTCATGTACATACTGAGGCAGAAAAAATCTGAGAAAAAATAACTGTAAAGTAATACATATTTCAAGTTGATGATTTATTTGTATATTCAATTAATTAGTACAGCCTTCAAAAAAATTAACAATTAATAACAGAAATCTAGAATTGAAGTAGTCTCATTTTGAGAAATTTCTTCTGGCAGATGAAAGACAAGAAGACACTGAACAGCTTGGTGGGTGTTGCTTCTGCTATAAAATATGTGTTAAATGACATTATTAATGGAGTTGGTTAAATGACATTGTGCAAGCATATGATCTCCCCTTCCACATTTCACATTAAATTCATTTTAAAAGAAATCCTGATTTTGATATTAGCTTTTACATATATTTCAAACAATTCAGTTGGCAGGGTGATTTGTAGTCCATGCAGAAAACCTGTAGATAAGAGTGGAGGTAACTTGTTATTGAGATATCGTGTCCATGGCAAAGTGATGAAAAGGAATGTAGCACATTTCTGGGATGTTACTTCAGTGTCATTTCAAAACTTTTGTCTTTGTGTTTCATCACAATAACACCAAGGGTCTTTTGTAGAGATCATACAAACATATAACAAGAGTTAATTCCCTCCTTGAAGAACTTAGATTTCCACTGAATCTTTAAAGAAACTACCAATTAAAAAAAAATGATTGAAGTAATGCTGGTACCTACCCTTTAGAAAATCATTTCAAAGAAGAAAAATTTGTGTCCAATGTAGATTCTAAAATACACCTTCACTTATAAAAGCACATTAATTAAAACAGCAGTAAGCTAATTCATATATATATACATAGTAGAGAAGTCACTGGCTAGAGTGTCTCTCGCACAAAGACATTTCCTCCTAGAATTTTGAAATTCAATTTAATCTCAATTTAAATCTTTAGCTGAATCAAATTTTAGACTTTTGAAAGCGACTTGAACTATATCGTTCCTTCTTGTGACATTTGTAATGGAAAAGGAGGTGTATAAGTACGGGCTGTATTGTAATATATTTTATGGCTAGCTGCTTCATATTGTTTTAAATGATGGCTCTTGGAGGAGGCTGTCAAGTGGTGGGAAAACACTAACATTGTGCTTTCTTGGCTGAGTTCCTGCTCCAATTTATCTAAATTTAAATACCTTTGAACTTATTTTTTGTAAGCTACCAGCTAAGTGTAAGAGAAGCTGAGCTGAAAAATTTGGGCTCACAGGAGAATTGGATTCAACTTGATACTGATCGTTACTTATTTGACATTTTCTTCAAGAGGGAATATAAAAGCTGTGTTCATGAGAGCACCACTTTATTTTTTTGGCTGAGCTACAAGAGACACTGATTTGCCCTTCAAGAGACAATCTCTATTTCTAGAGCTGGAGGTCCTGAGTTCTGTTATTGATGCCATTTGCATTCATTGGCTGGAAATTAAAATAATTTTTTTTAAAAAGAGATGAATAAAATTTGACTTTTAATTCCTTGAGATGGCCTTCAATGTGGCAGGAAGAGGCCAATTATCATAGCATTTTGCAAAGCTCCTCCCACCTCCTTTTTGAAATCGCAGTCAAAAGACCCAGATGACAGGCTGAAAATACTCTCCCTTCATAATTTATTTTTTGTGTGTGTTCTTCTTGCAGCTGTGCTGGCAGCATTAAATATACCTCACAGCTATTCACTAGGTTACAGCCTGATCCAATGCACACAGAAGTCTTTTCATTAGTTTCTGTGGCTTTGAATCAGGCCTGGGGACTGTTCCTCTGACTGATTTTGGACTGTTATGCCTTCTGTTCTCGGATAACACTTTTGCAGTAATTTTATTAAGTTTAAGCATAGGGTATATATTCACACAGAAATGCAAGAACACCTTTACCTTGTACCGTTCTGGGATTTCATGTTGAAAAATTCCTGATACCTCCACAAGGATGCAATTATCTAGTCCTCACTGCATTACATTACAGCTCATTCTGACTCTGTATGACTAGGGAGTGTAAATTGAATAAACAAATAAGCTATAAGAAAAAAAGTTTTCACTGGAAAGACACAGAGAAAAATCTCCATGTTTTATTAAAGAAGAGGGGGGCTGGAGGCAAGAGAGGAAGGCAATATACTCAGAAGACATTCAGAGAAGTCAGAGACACAGAATGAAAGGTCTCATTCAAACAAATTTTATAAAGAAAGGTAGAACAGAAAAACAACAGCAGAAATAAAAGAAATTTTCAGTGCTGGCTGATCATGAACAAAAAAGTTTAAAATACCAAGCTCAGACTGGCACCAGCATATTCGGTAGCAAATTCAAAAGAAACATTTCAAGAGAAAATTTGACCCAGAAGCCTTAGAACCCTGGGTTTACTTTATTAATACACATCATCCTCTGATCCTGAGTCCATCTGTCACCACACTAATATCTTTACAGTTGAGTACTTAATAATATAGACAATCATCATCTGTGTTCAGGCTTTGCCATGGTTTTTACTGGTATAGATGTAGACTGACACCCATTTACATGGCCCTCTGGACTTTGAAGAGGCTCTTTAGCAGGTCCTAGACATAGAAAACAGAGAATTGAGACTATGTGAACATGGGCTCATAAGAGGAAATTTATTGAACATGTCAGTTACCTTCTCACCAATATGTTCCTTCACCACCTCTTGTAAATTCAGTCAGTGGGATCAGGCATGAGCCATTTAGTTGTGGGTCATAAACTGACTCATCATTTTGCAGTGCATACGGGATGAGATTACAAGAGACTACATAATGGGTTGGCTGGTATTACAGGAGTATAACTGGCACTCAGTCAGTCTGCCTGAACAGCTAATGATAATGTATCATGGGATACCATGAACTGACAAGACTATACATGCAATTCTGTGCTGGCAGTCTAGGATTCAAAAAGTTTTTTGGTAGATGAAATATTAGCACAATGTGAATTTTTTCTGCTTGTCTCATTTCAGCTTCTTAAGTGGCTAAACACTGGGCTGATGTAGAATGACAGTTTTATGATCCTATTTTATCTGGGATTGTGGTGGGTTGACCATGGCTGGCCACCAGGTGCCCACCAAGCCGCTCTCTCACTCCCTCTTCTCAGTGGGACAGGGGGAGAAAAGTAAGATGAAAAAGTTGTGGCTTGAGATACAAGCAGTTTAATAAAGAAAAGCAAAGGCTGTGCATGGAAACAAAATTTAAAAAAGATTTATTCTCTACTTCCCATCAGTAAGTAGTGTCCAGCTGCTTCATGGGAAGTAGGTCCTTAGTGAACATAGTGGTCACTTCAGAAGACAAAAGCCTTAATAATGAGTAATTCTCCTCTTACTCCTTCTCCTCCTCCTCCTTTCTCTTAGCTTTTATTGCTGAGCACAATGTCATACGGTAAAGATTATCCCTTTGGTCAGTTTGGGTCAGCTGTCCTGGCTATGTGCCTTCCTGATCTCTTGCTCACTCCCAGCCTACAGGTCTTTGGGTGGGGATTGGGGTTGGAGAGGCAGCATTAATGCTGTGGAGCACTGATCAGCAGTGGCCAAAACATTGGTGTGTTATCAACACCTTTAACTTCTAATACAAAGCACAGCACTCTGAGGGCTGCTATGGGGAAACTCCATCCCAGTCAGACCCAGTATGGTGACTATTCAATAACTTATTATTACTGCATTTTTTGAAGTAAAATATGAGTGGATTTATCCTTCAAGTCAGTATCAATGCATTTGTTTACATGCAAACACATCCCAGAGAATGTTAGATGTGTCTCCCAGATTCATGTTAATATAATTTTCCCCTAGTTCCTGAGAAAGGAAAAAAAAATTACTTTTAAAGTATTTGCAAGCTCACACCTAAAGAAATCTCGAAAGGGATTTTAAAGCTTTTATTTAGATTTCTTTCAGCAACAAATCCTAGCCAGAAAACTTAAGAAAAAACCCTTTTTCACTGTATTCCTAGGATATCTTGCTCCCAGCTGAGACAAAAAAAGAACCAGCAAAAACACTTGTTGTGTGTACAGAAGTCTAGTGGCCAGGAAAAAAAAAGAGCCATGCTGTAATTTTTTTTATGATTTGTTGAAATTATCAAAAAAAGGACGAAGCTTGAAAAATGACATTGATCAGAAGTAAGAGTGGCTGGGGACAATATAGACAAAGAGGACACAGAGTAAGATAACTTTCTGCTCTACTTTGTTACATTTCTGATCTTCTGTTGACTTTCTGTGACAAAGAAAAGACAAGTCACCTGGTGCCTGTCCACCTTCAGGGCTTACCTGCACTCCTGCTAGATGCTCTTAACTCTTCTGTAGCCTCCATGGATCTGATGATCCTTGTAACTCAGATTCGCTGACACAGTTATGAGCTAGAGCATGATTTTTGCTTCCATTCAAGTTTTCCTGCTGAGGAAACAGATTAAAATGTTCAGAAAGTGACAGTCCTCCAGGGCATCGCCAGGGGCTCAGAAGGTCTGATGTCATCTCAGCTTGCACTTCTGTGATGGAATCCCAGATGACTCAGTAAAGAACGAACAACTGCCAGAAGATCCTAGCAGTGTTTGTGGGAGACTGTGGTGCAAGGTGTTCAAGCACAGATACAGATCTCCCTAACTAATTCTGTAATGAAGCCAAGCCTTTGTTTTTCTTAGTTCCCTGTCTCTGAAATATTCCTTCGAGTAGTCTTAAAACATTTATCTTGAGGGATGATCAGGTACTGAAATAATGGGCAAGTCCATACGTAATAGAGGTTGCTTTATTTTCTTAAATCTTTTTCCCAGTTTTGATTCTTTTTCTTTGACAGACTGTTCTGGAATTTATTTTTATTATGAATTCTACATGTTCCTCTCTAGAAGATAAAAGTCAGTAGTATATAGGAAAGCACTGTCTTGCTTTTATGACATGAAAAAATGTTATCTATCAGTATCAAAATCAACTGCAATCATTTATCTTCATGTTTCTCCTATACGATAATCCAAGGGTAGAAAATTATGTTTAAGGACATAGGATTAATTAACTCTCTGTGGTTTGTGCTTCTTTAAATTACATTAACAGTAACACACAACACAAAGAGGACTGTTTTTTACACCTTGGGATTGTGGCAGTAATTTGCAGATGGCCTTTTTACGGATGATTCTTTCATCAGAGTGGAAAAGGAAGAAAAACAATAGGAAAATGATAGCTCAAATTGGCTTTAATGGTTTTATTACTTTGTAAAACAATAAAGGCTAGACACCTTTTACAGAGGGTCAGAAATTAGACACTGAGAAGCTATTCATGTGGGATAATTAAAAGCAGATCTCATTCCTCTAGTGTAAATGACTCTCTTCCCTCATTGTTATGTTTTTTTATTTCCAGCATAAATAATTATCAATAAAAGAGGAGAGGGAAGGAAGAGCTATCATCAAGATATTGAAATGAGGCATGTTCCACAACAACAAAAAAAGTGCCAGTGTCAGAAACACATCCTAAAAAATACGGCAGAGCAATTGCTGTGCTGAAAGAATGAGTCAGGGGAAAAAAAAGACCCCTCATAGAAAAAGACAGAAGGTGATTTCTGTAATAATTCTTCCAACTGGCAATGATCTATATTATTCTGTTTGTACCTTCATTCCATCACGGGGAAAAAAGCTAACCATCAGAAAAACATTTTAAGTAGTAAGTTCGACATCTCTTCATCCCTAAGTACATTCAGAAAAGCTGAAACTATACTCAAATTCAAGCCATGGGGGGCAGGGTGGGGAGGCTGTTGCAGTTGTGTGTGAATTCAAGGGAGGAAATCCGTGGAAAATCTGAACATTTAATTCTGGTATTTCCAAAGTATTGACTCGTTTCAATGCAATGCATCCACTAGGTTTTGAATTCATAATTAATTTTAATTGAAAAGGATTAGACCACCCCAAAATTAAATAGAGACAAGCATTTCAGTTCAAACCCTCAGATAAACAGAATTTTTATTCTATTTGCCTAGCAAACACAAACAACTCTTTCTTTCCCCCCACAAACTCAGTGCCAGTATCTCAAGAGCACATGCATTTGTACAGCTCCTGCTGCTAACAAAGCTAATAGTTTTCTTGCAGGAAGGGAAAATGAGAACACAAGCCACCTCACCCCTACACACTTCTTTATTTGAAGCTAGACAAAAGGATCACTTTGTTCAACTACTTAAATCTTGCACTGAATAGACAAGTCACTGTGGGGAAGTGGAGTCTGCAGTATGCTGTCTGCAGCCTAATACTCTAAATCCCTTACATTAAGTACACCAGCAGAAACTAAACAAATATCCACACAGATGTCATGCCATTCTACTGAGCAGTTTTATTCCATTTATAAAATGAAAGAGCAATCCCTTGACTGCTTGTCGTGGCAGGTGTCTGCGTATTTAAATGCTGGTCAGTTTTAAATAGAACACGTGTATTTAACTTTCCCAGCATGTCTAAAGCTTTTAAAACCCATCACACTGATGCTAAAATAATAAGGGCCAGCAGCCTGGTGATATGATTACTTTTTTATTGCTCAGTTTGTGCTGGGAACTCATTTTAATTCCAAAGGTTATGGTTTTTAAAGCAGCTCTACTCCCATTTCCCTCCCCCAAACTGAAGCTGAATCAAGAAGGGACAGAAATGAGAGCTGAAAATCTATGCTAACATGGCAATCCATCTTTTGATCTTTTTTATTTTTGGTGTGCTTTCTAACCACTCTTCCCAGCAAAGATCGAGAGTGTGCCTCACTTTAAGCAGAAGATGTCAGCTGTTAGGAATTTGGCAGATGGACCATTAAGATTCTTCAAGGTATAAATAAAAATAAAATGAAGGCAAAAAGAGGGAAGCTTGCAATTACTGATCACTGTTGCTGTCTCCTTGCTTCTGAATTTCAATGTCAGAGGAAGGGTTTTGTCTACCCATTGCTTATTGTTAGCTATAGCAATTATAATACAAGAGCACAAAAGCAGAGGCAGGTGAACTGACATAGCGTAAAACTAAGTCTGGAGCAATAGCTTCTAAATAGTTTAACGGAGTGATTATGTGGTAGCAACATATTGTGTCTGTTTCCACCAAGGTTAGTCTTGCGTAGTACTCAGAGAGGCAGCCATTAAACACAAGGTTTTGAAGAACTCATCCCAGGTCCTCTGAAAGGATTGTACAAGGAGGCAGCAAAACAGATCAATGACATAGCCAAGAGGCAGGGACGTCCATGCTGAGTGGAGCTTTTACAAAGGACTGGAGCATATCGGGTATGTGTCATAGAATCATAGAATTGTTTGAGTTGGAAGGGACCTTAAAGATCATCGAATTGCAACCTCCCTGCCATGGCCAGGGACACCTTCCACTAGACCAGAAGTGATATATCTATGAAATGATCTTTATGAGGATAACACAGTTAAACACCTTTTAGAAGGAATCTTCACATTGAAGTAAATTATGTAAATTATATTGAGAAGAAAAAGACTAATTTTCCTAGTCATACAATAACTTTTGTTTCGTGCAAAAGGTCACATCTTTAAAATTCTGTTTGAAGGGACGTTCTTTCAATGAACTCAGCCTAAATTGCTTGAAACCCTCAACAAGAGAATGACATTTTAAAAGCCAAGCTTTTATGCCTACTTTGCATTTTTTCACCTTTCTTATCAAATTCATAATAAATCTTTCAAACTTATGTTGTAGGGTGACAGTTATGATTGAAATAATAAGCATGAGTTGAATCCTTCATTTTGTAATAGACAACAAATCGTACAGCAGGGCCCATGTGTGCTGTGTTCTACATTGGTGGGACAGTAAGAATTCTAACAGATACTGTTTTCAACAACTCTGTGTAAGAAAACTCAGGAATGCAAAAGTATGAAAAATAGAACAAGATGCATTAAAATATTTTTATATTTAGCTCTAAGCTAAAGAAGCTAGTCGATTATCAGAAAAGAAAGAGATGTCCAGGATTATTTTGAAGCATGGGTTTTCCACCAGAGACACTTAACAAATGATCTGTAAAATAATGCATAGATTTTGTTCATTTGTTCGACGAATTCAGGAGGAGCAGAGGAGTATGTTTATGGGAGCCTGGGACTTGGGAAAAAGAGATCAGATCCTGTGCAGACCCAGTTAACTTGGAAATCTGTAAACTACCAAGTCAGTGTTCTTTACCACAAGCTGGACCATCCATTACAAAATGTCGAATCAGTTTCAGAAGAAATACCTACCCTTCAATTTATTGCTAATAAGAGAACTGTGCATTTGAAAAGCTCTTGTAGGGCAGAAGTGGCAGAGATCTGTGGGGTTACTTTATTGCAAAGAATATAATGAAATTCAATGTAAAAATGTAAAAAAAAAAAAAAACATAAAGAAAGATGACACATGATCAAAGTTGCAGGATGTTTTCCATGCCAGGAGAGGTTAAGGACGCTGAGAGTCTTCAACTAGAAGAGATAATTGACATATATATATATATATTCATTTCATATTCATAATATGAAAGGAATAAAGAAAATGCAGGAAGAGCACATGTATCTTGTAACTAGATGGAGGGCATAGAGCAAGATGAAAAAATAACGGAAAATAAGCATGAGAAGGATCGTTTTGTAACTTGTATTGTGACATCCTTTGTCCCAAGAAATTACAGTGACTCCTGGCTGGTTTTATCTTGGGAATATAACCCTGGCAAAACCTTATTTCCTTCTTCTGCTGAGCACAGACTGCTTACAGCCATTTCTGTTTCCCTAGATATGAAAGAGCAGTGCCTGTTAGAAGTAGGCAGGAGTAGCTTGTAGCGAAAATTCTTGTATTTTGTATTCCTAGAACTGTTCAATTTATGCATAAGTCAAGGTTAAGTACTTCTGAGGAAATCCATATGGGCACTGCATGTTTCTGTGAAAGGTAAGATGTTTATACCTTCAAGCTTTGTTACAAAGACAGTTTTTTAATTCCTCTTTTTTCAAATACCCCAGTTTCGTTGAGAAGGAATGTTATCTTTTTGCTTGCTGCCAATTACTTACAATGCCAGAACTATCACAGTTCAAAAGGAGAATTCTTTACTCTGTAATTCAGAAGATCTGCCTGTTAAAAATTATGAGGTCTGCGATTATGAGCATCACAAAGTCTGGGGTTCATTTAACTACCCATGGATTTTTTCCATGTAGAGACATCTGACCAAATTACTCTGAGTTTCTTTTTCAAGTCAGTGGAGGATTAGTCAAAAAACTCAACAGAACTGAAGTCTGAGAAGTTTATCTCACCCTAAAGTAAACACATTTGTCCAAATTAATCACATTAAGCTCTATTGATTGCATTGATTAGACTACATTGACCATAGTGGAAGCCTACAGAGCTAGTTCATTTGTAGATAGCTATATCTCATAACCAATGAACAGAGGAAATGAATCCCACCCCAAAATTTCCTGTTCCAGTCAACCACTACAGAGTGAGATTTACCATAGTTTTGTTTAAAAGAAGAAATTGATTGTTTATTGACATGGATTTCAAGTACTATGCACAGCTAAGTCCCAAGACAAGTTGGGGCTTAGTATCACACAAATGATATTAACAAATTCTGCCCAGGAATAACCAATCTTAGCATAAAGCTAGTTCTTATTCTTCACTACATACTGCTGTACTCTTTCTTTTATGACCTAGTGGAATAAAAAAAATATTATGTGATTTAACAATGAAACTCTAAATGACCAGTGTAAAAAACAAACAAACAAGCAAACAAACAGAAAAAAACCAAACATAAACCCCTTAGGACTATACATGGAATTCACTTAACAAAATATTATAATGAAAAATTGATTTTCTTTATAACCAACCATGAAGTAACTGAATAACAATTTTCTGGAGTCATCAGAAAACTGCAAGTGAGCAGAACCACTCACTCAGGGTCTCAAAGGTCCCTTCCACCAAGCTCCTTTGCTCCTGTGCTCTTCCTTCCCCTCAGCGCTAAGGTGAGAGACAACTTGTCTATCAGCTGCCAGCAGCACTCAACAGTGAGCTAGGGCCATATCAAACCAATGTTTCCGTTCATTAGTTGTGGCTGTTGTTTGTATACATAGAGGCATTTGACTGTTTTCCACTGAATTGCAATTTCGCAAGTTGTATTTCTGAGGAAGGTACGTGTGTGTGTGCAAGTACATGTCTGTGCAGGATCACTCAACACTCCCCAAAATATTGCTCTTGTTCAACTGCAGATCCTCTGAAAAAATGTGTCTGCAAAAACTGCCTTCACATACCAGAGCAAACTCTCAGAGTATTTTTAAAATTATGATTAAAACCCCTGTGACAGACACTGTTTAGTTATTCTGATGGTATATATTTATCTTTTGTAGAATTTGGTTTGGTTTCTCATGTTGCTTGAAGATGTGCTGAGTAAGAAACAATATTATGTGCTTTCAGTGACAGGAAAGATATCTTGTTATTTATAAATAGTTTTGCCACCATATATTTAAATAAATGTTGTTTTTGATAGTAAATTAGATCATCCAAATATATACACTCCAGAAACTACTACAAGAAAAATTCTAATCCTACATAAACTTCCTTTATGTGTGTGGGGCTACGCATATTATGCATGGGGTTATGCATGGGATTATGCATATTACTAACATGTTATGCATGCAGCACAACGTGTTCCTCAGACCTGCAACTCATATGTGAATTTTCTTTTGCCATAGTACTAATTGCTAAGACCCATGAATGGAAAGACAGTTCTTTATTATTAAAGTATTCATTTTTCTAGAAGTTACCACTTCTGAGGTGAAATTAACTTGACATTTGTTCCTCTCCTAACTTTTTATTCCTCAAATTCTTAAAATATTTCTTTATACGAATATGAGAACTGTTCTGTCTAATAGAAAATTTGTCAAAAAAAGAAGGTTTTTAAGATTACCTTAAAGCACAAGCAAGCCCTGGAGTACACACTGCATATCACTTAGAGAGAAACTAAGATAACCAGAGAAGTTGTGGATGCCCCATCCCTGGAGGCATTCAAGACCAGGCTGGACGGGCCCTGGGCAGCCTGCTCTAGGTTTGTCAACCCTGCCCACAGCAGCGGGGTTGAAACTAGATGATCTTTAAGGTCCTTTTCAACCCAGGCCATTCTATGATTCTATTATAACCTTTTTTTTTTTTTTTGCATTGATAAACTAAGAGCATTTGTGTGAATACTATTCTAATCTCAGCATGTACTTTAGATTATTATCATAATTTGTTCAAAGTGCACATAGCCAAGAATACTATGACCCATCCCTCCCAATGAGTCAATCAAATAATCTCATACATCTCTGGCTATTCATACTTCTTCAATGAATGAAAAATCTAAGAGATTTTAGAGTCAATATCTGGTTATTAAGGACTATGATTTAATGCTAAAACCCAGTATCAGTGGGAATTTCACAAACTTCTTAAGAAGACTGTATAGCAAGTCCCACGGGATAGTTATTATAAATAAATTTCAGGGTGAATACATTATACAACTATTTGATTTTGCTGTTGGCATAAATATAATGAAATATGCTTAGAGTTTTGAGAAGGTCTTTAATTCACAGGAAATTATAAACTGATGGCAGTAAATGTAGATACTTTTCTATACATTACAACTAAAAATGTATGGAGAAATAAATCAGTAGAATGATAGAGAGAAATTCAGGAAACCTAACTTCTCTTTTCTGTTTGATTTGTGTAATATCATAAACAAAATATTTTCTGTCACAAATATTTTCTGCTAAAATTGGGATTCTTTGCAAACTGCTTGACTTCTTGGCCTTTCTTGGTTGACCACCCTCTCTAAAGGTTGTCTTCAGATTCATCTCTGTATAGAGAACCTGGTAAGCTCACTACTTCATCCTGTAGCTGAGATTTGTAATTGTGAGTGTAACAGAGTTATTAGGATATTTTTCCCCTTTAATCTTCTACCATAATTTAGTCTATTCAAGCCATTTATGGAACTTGTGTTCCCATATTCCTTTTCTGCCTGGCATGGCCCTTCTAAGAGCTAACAACATTCCCTGTCAGGTCTTAACAGCATCATCCTGGCAGAGGAGATGTTAAATTGATATTGTACCTGCTTGTCTTGTAAATGTCTTGGCAGAAGCTAAAGATCCAGTAACACACTCTGGGCAGAAAAAAAAAAAAAAATAAAAAGAGAGAGAGAGAAAGAAAAAAAAAAGGGATCATTCTTATGTCTTTCTGAATGTAAGAAAAATGGGAACCAATAGTTGTATCTGTATGAACCACTAAGGAGTGAAAAGAACCCATTGTATTTTCACTGACAGCTATCATACTGCCTTTACCTAACATGTGGCTTTGCAAACTCACACATGAAATATGAATATAGAACGAAATATGGGTGCAAAAACCCCACTACTTGTATTAATATTCGTGGCCAGTCTCCCTTCCAGTGCAGTACATTCTCTACTCAAAGACATTCCACTTCCTTGCTCTCTAATTTTCACAGGCAGTCTTTATCTGTCCATCTGCAATGCATTTCTGCTCCATTAAGTTATTATAATATACAACCATAAAGATAATGCAACTGTAAATTATTGCATTAACATTCTCGTCATCAACACATAAACTCTGACTGAACAAAAGACAGAAGCTATTTTACCTGGGAATGTGTCATTTCAGAAGCAGAATATTCTTTTTCAAAATGGTTGAAAAGCACTTAAAATGGCAATTAATACTGCTCAGAAATATTATCCCAATGTATTTTGCTTTTGTGTTTGTTCACATATAACTCATCAATCAATCTGGAGGATGAAAAATGGAATGAAATGGAATGGAATGGAACAGTTCTGTGGGAAGGAACCCAAAATAATTGTCTAGTCTAACTGCCTGACATCTTCAGGGCTGGCCAAAAGTTAAAAAATGTTATTAAGGGCATCGTCCAGCACTGATGGGCATGGGGCATCAACCACATACCTATGAAGTCTGCCCTAGTGTTTGACCTGACCTCTCAATAAAGAATTGTTTCCTAATATCAAGTTTGAATGTCTCCTGATGCAGCCTTGAATAATACCCTTGCAAAATACTTTTCAAAATTCTATTTGAAACCTAGAAATTGAAAAAATGATGCTGTAAAATGTATTGCAAGGTGTGTGTGGGAGAAGTAATTGTCACCTGAATTCATAATGAGGGTAAGATTCTATCACCATTCCAAACAGTAAAAAACTGAAAAAACAATCAACAAGTTAAACTACTGGTCAGTCTAAGTTAGATATTTTTTCTTCATCAGTTATCAGTAGCACATGCTTCAGGAAGTCACAAGCAGTGTAAGCTTTCACTAGACGTATCATCCCCAGTTCCAGCAATTATCAGCTTAGAGATGTCTTGAAGCAGAAATTACTTTCAATTTACTTTTTTCAAAAGCCAATTAACCTGATCCTAACTGAACAGGTTAACTGAACTGAACATGCATGCCTTGTCATTTTGTCCAAATATATGGAAGAATTGTGATCTTAGGAGGGTTCGGGTGTGAGTTCTACAGGAAATTTTGGGCAGAAGCCCATAGAGGAATTTTTAGACTACAAAAACTGACTCCAAATGCTGACAACAGAAATGCTACACAGACTCATACAAGAATCAAAACATCTTGCTTCTTTGAGAGTACACCTTGCAAATGCAAAATTAAAAAGATGGTTTTATTTCTTTTTTTTGACTCTGTAAGAATTGGTGGGTATGGTCCCTGAGGTTTCTTGCAAAAATTGCTGCAGTCTCCTCACTGGTTTTAAGAATGAAACTGGCCTACTAACAAAAACAACCAGAAGCCCTTTGAATGAGAAACCTAGATTTCTTTTAAATAAATAATTTCTAAATTAATTAATATTTTGGAAATATAAATAAATTAGGCTTTCTATTTAAGCTTTTGTTTTAATCTGAACTAAATATTTTCATGGAAGACCTGCAGGAGAAAAAAAAAAAAGCAAACAAAAAGTATATGACAAGAGGAAAGGACAAAGTAGCCTGTCTTTTTGGTGGTGTTTCTGATAACTTCATAGTGACAGAAGTTCTTAACTGATAGGCATATTTACTGTGCAGACTGAGCTCCAGGGATATGGTCCGAACCTTATCTAGTCAGGTGATGAATATACGGCATGATACCTCCAAATTCCAAGCAGGGATACCAAGGTGCACCTTTTTCCAAAATGAATAATGCAAAAAACAAGCTAATGCTTTAATAAGCCCCATTTCATGCTCTTTTTTACAGGTTTCACGTCACTATAGCTACAAGTAATTGATTTAATCTCTTGGAGAGAGAGACTAGAAGGCCCAGCAAACAGAATATTCTTTCTTTTCCACAGAACATTAGGATGAGAATAATCAAGCCAGCATTTATATAATCTTTCCCTTCGATGAATGAATGACCTGTCACATCATTGCCTCTTTGAGATATGACAGTGCTAACAAGCTTCTTTCTACAGGAGAGGAAAAAGATGTACAAACAAGTGATGTAACTGGTCATCAGAAAAGCCACAGACTGCATTCAAAATTCTAGGGTCCTGATTCCCACAGTAATCATGAGGAACCATGCTCATCTCCTTCAGGTCAAATTTTTGGCCAATGGCCAAAAACCCCACCAATCTTCTTATGAAAAAGGAAACCAGGACACTATCAATTAAAACCTAGTGCAGTATAGAACTGCAGTGTAAATGAGAAGTGATAATGACATCAATGGCTTAATCCTAAACTGCTCTAATCGCATACTTTTATTTTATGTGGATAACCTACTAATGTACATTGGTAACCACCCACCAGAAAGCTAAGGAAGTAAATCCTTCCAATAGCAACAGGGTTCTTAATAGCTGGCAGGAGCTGTGACTGAAGGTAAAGTTTCCAGAGCCCAAGAAAAAAATGTGTCTATAACACTTCAAAATAAAAACCAAAAACATCTGGGACCTTTTCCAACACCAGTGCCAAGACCCTGCAAGCTGCATCTACAATCTTAAGATAGACATTTATGTTCCTTATTAAAAACTTTATGTGTCTGCTGCCCTTCCCTGCAAGCATCCTCATCATCCAGAATTCATAACAATGAAATCTCCCTTCTCTTTCCTGCTTTTTTTCTCTATTTTTTTCCTTAACTTAAGCAAAAATCTCCCTTTTAAATACCCATTGACTAATCAATACACTCCCAAAGATACACGGAAGACTGGAGAGACTCATATCCAGATGTTCTCTGGTAGGTTGGACACTGTCATGTGATAAAACTGAATAAGAGTTCAAATAGTGAAGCATCTGCTCATGATGCTGCAGGTTTTATTTCATCTCTTTATTATCACATATGAGAATGTCTCTTCCTGGAATGAAATCATCGGTGGGTGTTCAGAACATGTTTCCATCAAGGAACAATCATTCAATGATTGTTCATCTCATCAGGCATAGTAGAAAGCAGGGACATTTGCTTCTAAGTTTATTCATTTTACACAGGAGCAAAACTGTGTTGTTGTTATATTTTTTGTTTATAAATAATTAAGCTTCAACATGTTATACCAAGCATAGTGCAGGGAATACAGAAATATGCAATGTACTTTTACTTATGTTACGAGACATTAAATTGAAATCAGTGCAACTAGCAGCATTCAACCCATGAACTTGATCTTTCAGTTTGTTTACCCATAGCCTTTTTCTTAAGTCAGTAATTTTGAGTTATTGCAGATAATAGTCATAGAATCATAGAATCATAGAATGGTTAGGATTGGAAAGGACGTTAAAGATTGCCGAGTTCCAACCCCCCTGCCATGGGCAGGGACACCCTCCACTAGCCCAGGTTGCTCAAAGCCTCATCCAGCCTGGCCTTGAACACCTCCAGGGATGGGGCATCCACAGCTTCTCTGGGCAACCTGTGCCAGTGTCTCACCTCCCTCACAGTGAAAAAAACACCTTCAGAGTCATCCATACTTAAAGTTAAAACCAGCTGTTATATGACCACCTCCTCTAATAAATGTTTCCCGTTATTCTCATGTAAGTTTCTTTAAAATATCTGGCATAACCAACCATATTGGCTGACCAGATGTTGATCTTTATGAGGATCTTTTCTTATTAATATTGAAAGTCTTTGAACTACTTTCATTCTAGAAGGAGGCAAGGAATTTTCAAACAAAGGTCTTTTTACCCTTATTTCTAAGTCTTTGGTCCAGCAGGGTCCATCTAATACTGAGATATCTCATTTAAAATAAAATTTTAAAAAAGAAGAAACAAAAATCTATTGAGAAAAAAAGTAAGCAGAGGAACACAGAGAGTGCAGGGGACTTCAGGAAACAAAGAGGCAGTGTTGGTAACTCTCACAGGTAGTGTTAGCAGTTCCTCAGGCACCTCAACATGAAGTTATTAGGTTATTTTTACAAGTATCTCACTGTACACATTTACAAGTACAGCACTGTTTGGAAGATGAGTTTAAAGAGAATGAACAAGTTATCAATGCTTGCATTGCAGAACCAATATGCAGCACCAATAATAAATGCTTTGGATGAACAGGTTCCCCATAACATGAAGGTCAAGTAACCACATTACAATGACATGAGGCTCTTCTTTTGCTTTCAAACTATAACTACTTGTAAATCAAAATCTATCTCTGAGCTGTACTAGGAAACTTTTCCTCTTTAATTTATCCACTTCTCTTTTCCAATGTTTCTTACCTTTATATTTCATTATTCAGCTACAGATGCATACAGTCAATGCTTCATTATTTCAGGACAACAGCCACTCTCTAATTGTTTCACGTCTGATGAGCATTTCAGTGATGGATGACCTGCCTCACTCTGGAATTTTGCAGATGAAAAATAGATTCAGGTTTAATAAAAAGTACTCCATAGTATAATATACACCACCTATTAAGAACCTAAGACATTTGCTTTATCTTTCTATTCTTGTTTTGTTTTCATATGCTTTACAAAGACAGTGATCAGAGATAAAGTCTTCTCTCATTTACTTTCCAGCATAAGTCCAAGCCTTCTTCCATTGTTTTGAGATAAGATGGCTTTATGGAAAAGTCAGTGTCCACCTACTCGACTCTAGGAAAGAGCAAATTCAGATCTTGGAAGGGACTGAACCAGTGTTTTTCTTCTCCAGAGATAAATTTTCCAGTTGAATAAAATTTAGGGTGACAAAATCCTGTGATTAAAAAATAATTTGAAAAAAAAAAGCAAAAAATAACATCTCCTAATGTTTTTACTAGATTTGTCTCTTTGAAAATGAATTGAGTGGTCCAGAAAAATCTAATGGAGCAATAATACTGTCTCAGCAAAGAGCTACCAATGGCAATTAGCCAAATGGCAGTCTTTGTGGGTTTATAACAATCTACATTTTTTAAAAGGATTTAGGACATTTTACTGTTCATCCTTTTTGCTTTTATCTTACTCTAAAATCTAGTCTGATTTTTCTTTACTCCACAGTTTTGTTTGCATCTAAACTATACAGTGTTGAGAGCTTACTTGCAGAAGCGGTTGATTAGTGACAAATTTGTATAAAAATCTTCATCACCTTCTAAATGAAATGTGCCTGGGAATAAATACCACTCTAGTATGTAGACTGAAGTTCCATTCCTTTTTCTTTTCCTGTTAATATCTCATGTTAATTTTGAGGCAATGTGCTAGTAAACCTTGTCTTTGCTCTCAAGATCTTTTACAAATCTTTACTTTATAAAGCTTACTCATAAAGCTTACTCTTGTCTTCAAGAACCTGTTTCAAACATAGTCACAGAAAATCCACTGGTGTGTAAAGCTACTGCTTTTTTTTCTTTCAAATCTTTCCAAATGATCATTCCAGCTGCAGTGCCAAGAAGCTACACACTAGTAATTGTGGGAAGAAAGTCAGTAAGGACAACTAATACGTGTTTTACGAAAGAACTGATGCTATTTTTTTTCCTGCAGCCCTGACACATCTCAAACTTTGGACTGAGCTCTCACACTGTGTGCTATTATTATTGTACTGTTGGTGCTACCACAGTCAGATAAAATAATAGTAATTTTCTGAGTGTGGTTATGACAGGGAAATATGTTGCTTTGTAACTGTGCTGAACAAGAGCCTGATGGGCCTTTCAGAGGACAATGCTTATTAATATAAGAACTAGTATCTGTTAAGTTACTATTTGTGACTGATCACAACCATTTAATCAGCCTGTTCAGAGGCTAAAACAAAGACAGATGATCAGCCAACTCCTTGAGGACCGGGAGCCCTGGCAATCAGTTGTGGGATCCTGCTTCACTTCCTTAGCCTCCTAAATTACCCTTGTACCTTTAAACTAATGCATTTTCCAGCATCCTACCACCATATTTTCGCATCTGGGCATCTGCCAGACTTTGCAAGATACCATCTCTCCTACCTTCAGATAAGTGATTTTATTTCTGTAGAAACTAGGGAGCAGGCAGGGATGATAAACATGCAATGTTTGTGTCTGCTGGCTGGCTGGAGGAACGTGGGAACTTCCTTGTGCCCAGTCACACAGAGGTAGGCCCACTGAGCCTTATAAATCTCATTTCAACTCTTTTTTGATCTTACTCTGATTACTTCCACCATTTGCATTGTAATTTATAAGCACAAGGATTAAAACTACCACCAAGCACAATATGACCTTAATTTTAGTAGAGGCTAGTAGAACTATCCTTGGAAGTTCAAAATCCTGTAAGAACTCTGGTGCATACTGGAACCTAATAAAATACATGCTAAATTACAGTTTGCATTCATTAATTGATATGGCTTTATAGAAGCAACACAAAAAATTCCAGATTTATTTTAAAAAATATTATGATGGAGTTTTGGTGAAGGAAAAAAAATGAAAGAATGATGATGAGGAAACTGAGAATTAAAAGATATGTTAAAGCATCTTGAATATTATCAACCTGGAATTTTTAACATACAAAATAACTTGAACAAAAAAGGCAGGACATTATGTATTTCTGACTGCATAAATGTTAAGGAAGGAGCAGGGCTAGAAATAATTTGTTCAGTTTACACAGTATGCAGCATGATAACAAAAAATTATCTTTCTCCTTATTAGCTAAGGTTTTTGGGCAATTTATGTTTCACAAATAATTCAAGTGTAGAAGAAGAAATTAAAAAATCAAAATTTCAGAAATAAAAGATCTTCTAATCCTATTAATATGTTAATTTCAATTGGAATACAAAATAAAGGTTATCAAAAATCCATTAACCATCTACTGCAAATCTGGAAGAAAAAAAAAATAGCCACTAATAAAATGCAGCATTTTTCTTATGTGAAACAAACAGGCTTACTTTGCTCTAAAGTGATTATAATAATAAACAGGAAGGTCTATCCTGCAGAGCACTAGCACAATCAGAAAAGTGTCAGTGATCTGAGATTCTAAGATAGTCCTGATGGAATAAACATTTCATCGATATAAGGGAATATTTTAAATTGTTGACATATTCTTTAAATGTCAGGTTGGTGAGTGCATGATAGTTTTATTTTAGCAGCCTAATCTCCATACTATTTATTATTCATATGTGGTTTACAAGTCAGCAGAGTATTTTTCTGAATTTCTAGAAACCAAGCCACCGATTAATGACCTGACAGTATATTCCTAATGCACCCTTTCAATCCAATTAATTCTCATATTTATTTCAATTCTATATTATAATGTGAAAAGTTGATTTTATTGTAACTAGGAGGTCAAGAGACTAAGTATGTCAACTGTAAAATATCTACTAGCAATAAGAGAGTTGATTGCTTTGGTAAATAAAAGTGAAGCCACAGAAAACAGGTTTTATTGCATCTTTGCTCAACCTCAAAACTTCCAGCCTCATTTTACTGTATTTTTCCATGCCTCTGGGGCAGAAAATAAAGGAGGATGAAATACCACATGAAAATTATGGAAGTGAAAGGAACGTTCATATAACTACCCTTATCTTCAGAATTCCTAAACAATGGCGCCTGATAGTAGCATTATTTGGAAAGACAAAATAAACCTGTTATTATTCCAACTGCGCATTACACATTGTTGTACAATAGACCAAACCTGTGAAGAACTCAGCATGAGGTTTAGTTTAAAAACCAGGGAACCTAATACACTTAGAAATCTTTTTCATGGCTATAGTAACACAAAAAGAGTTTGAAATTGGCAGGAATAGCTCTGAGAATTCCTGCAGGTAGAAATGCAAATGTAAAGTTCATATCTAGGTCAAAAGAATGGGGTCCAGGGCCAAGTATCTTCCCAGAAGGGAGTGCCATTGAGTTTTAAACACCAAAAATTTCCTAAATCCTGTTGTAGAGCCTGAAATTACTTTTTCAGTTCCAATTCCTGTGCTCTCTTGGCACTTCTGAAAGCAAAAGTATTTCATGAAAAGAGTTTCAATCAAAAGGCACTGTATTACCATTATACAGAAGAATTCCTCAGATTTACATAAGCTATTTTTACAATGGAGGTACTTAAATAAGCACAGCTTTTGTTTGCAGATGAGAACTCAGATGCTTCTTACCAGACTCTAGATATTGACCTATATGGAATGTACTCTTGTGCTAGTATCTCATTACAACTGCTGCAGAAGAACAGACATTTCCAGAGACAGACTTTCCACTACGATGTGATTTTATCTCTGCAGTTTCTGCCTTTCTCTATTGATAAAATTGACTATTATCTCAAAATGGGTATTCAGGTCAACGCTTACGGTAAGGTGTGATGAATTTGGTCCTTGATGTGTAAAATGAAACTTAAATCTTTATAGAATCTGAGGTCTCATGATTATATACTATTAGAGCTTGAGTATCAACACATTTAATAGAACAGCACCAATATCTTTTTCATGTTCCTACCAGAAGTAGAAGGAATGGAGTTTCAAAAAGTTGAGAGACTAAAAGATCAATCTATGAACAAATTATTTTTCTCCAATTTAATATTTTAAAATTACTCTTCATCACAACAGGTCCTTTCACCAGCTTCATAACACTTAAAATTAAAATAAAATAAACAAACAACAAATAAATACTAAGGGATATAGATTTCTTCTTCTATGATCAGAATTTCTTAAGAATGGAGTTGGAAGGAAGGATTTTAAAATAGATTTGTATCTGCAGCCAGACACAATTACAAGATAAATCCTGCTCTTATCAACGTACTTAGGAAAAAATAGTAAAACCGTTCTCCCTTGGCTTCAAAATATGCGACTCTACCCCTTCAGTTCAGACAAAATTGGCTCAATGACAACATCAAAAAACTATTTCTTTTCCATATCTGCACCAAACCAACATCTGAATCCTAAATTCTGAATCCCAAAACTGTCCCTGAGTAGTTAGTGCAGGTATTACAGCATTCTCATACCCCTTTCCTCACACAGAAAAATGAACAAAGATTCCCTATTTCTTCTGGTGAGAATGAGTTACTCATTTTCCTAGGAAACTCATCACAGTCTTTTCTGGCTTTAAGATCAAAGGGATGTTTAAGTTGCCACAAGTCGACATACCAAGATTTCTTTAATCATAATTCTCGTAAGTTTAGGAAGACATTTATGTGGACAATGCCCTATGCACACTTTCAGTTATAGAAAGAGTATAACGAAGCACTGAAACACTCACAAAGCCACATTGTATAGAAGCCAAATAAATATCTGTGAAGAATCTTGCTCCATAGTTTAAGTGAAAGTGAAGAAAGAAAACAACAACAGAATTTAGGTAGGTGGAATTTAATTACCTAAACTGGAATTTAACCAGGACAGCAGGGATAACACCCCTACTGATTCTATATTTCTGCAATCAGTTACTTTAACAACCTTGTATTTGCATATTTCTCAAATGAGATCCAAGGTAAAACAGTTAGAGGTGAGTGTTGTTGTTGCCAGTATAATGCACTGAACCAACATTATTTTTGATGCTTGTGGGTGCTCTTGATTGCTGTGCAGTCTTACAATGGAGTTTGGAAATTAATTTCTCAGACACAGAAACAGTGGTTGATATTTATCAAGTATAGATTTATATCTTCTAGTCAACCCAGGTGGAAAATTGGGTGAAATGCAAGAGTTCATTGAGCAACCAGATGCTGCAGCTCTGCTGAGCTGCCCTAGGACAATAAATTACACAAAATAACTATTTTGTTAGCAACAGCAAATGACATAATCTTCTAGCAAGTCACAAAGCAAGAAATTGATTTTTTTATTAAGAATAGAAATAATTTGCAGCTTGTATATTTTAACATTTTACTCTAGCCAGAAAAAAAATGAAATATTAATTCATTGCTCTACATCATTTGTAAAGCAAAAATTCCTAAATTGTTGCCTTCCTAAGTTATGTCTTCTGTTGGACAGTATTAGTCAAGATGAAGGTAACATCTACTCTACGTCTCTTGTAGATCATTCTGCCAAATAAATGATATTAATACTGAAACATGAGCTCAGAAAGGAAAAAAAAAACCTGTGGAATTAATTCTATTTCTCCAGCTCATCCAAACCTTCTATAGGTTTATTATTTATATTTGAACAAGGCTAGAGGCCAGGACTAGCCTTGCATTGTATGGTTCTCCATGCATATGGATCATCAGAGGTCATCACTTGTCTGAAGATCTTGTAGTGTAAAAAGAGAGGACAAAGATGGGGATGGAAAGTCAATAGAGGCACTACCCCATACTTAGGTTGACAGAGCAGCTGGGCAGTCACAAGCAGGCACTCCTGGATTGACTACCATGGCAGTTCATGGGAATTTATGTGAAGTTTCTGGCACAATGTTGATTTAACCATCTCCATAAAGATCAGTAATCCATTTAAAGTAAAAAAAAAACCCTCTTTCAGTCACCATTCCGTATACCTAGTTTATTTAAAGCAGTTTGTATTTCCAGTTGTTTGTTTGAGGAAGATTTAGTGTTACTCTTTTTATGTGGCTACATTGCTTAACTTTCAATACAACTTAAAATAACAACTTAGCTGAAGTGCCAAAAAGGGATTGCTCTGTGCATTTGCATGTGGAAATGTGAAATTTAGGTTTGCCTTCTTCTAAATAGCAAGCCCTGTCTGCTCGTTTGACATGATACATGCCAAACAAGTATACATAATGGAAAGTGATTTGGTTTTAAACATTGAGAAAACTGTTGGTTTAATTCTTGAGAATTTTTATGTAAAAAAAAGGACACTTTGTAGTTTCGTGTGTAGATTCAGAACCTCAGAACTGCCCAGCCATTGTCAGGATTCATTATAAACACTGCAGTTTTTGCAGAATTATCTCCCAACAGGCCTAATTTGAGACAGGGCAAAGACAGCCAGGATCCTAGAGGCATTTTCATAGACCTCAGTGGCCTGGAGCATCCCTTAAAAAAGAAAGAGTGGCACAGGTATCTGACATGACAAACTGATCCACCATGTTCTCAGCCATTCTCAACCAGCACCATTACAGAGCTCACAGAAGGCTTGAGGAAGGCAAAGGCAATGGCTTTCTCAGTTTTGAAAAGTGAGCAGAGACAAAAGTAAGTTATGCTTTCTGAGAATATGAAGTTCACCTTTTCTGCTTAACCTTCTTTTTTTATTATTATTTCTTTTTTTTTTTTTTATAATGGCTATTGGATAAAGATGAAAGCATCTCAGTCATAAGCACACAGATAATTAAAGCCAACAAGTACCATTTCAGAGATAATGTCTTGGGATTTATTTTCTACATCAAAAAAATGCAGTTATTGTAAAATAAAATATTCTCATAGACATGTATAAAACATATTTTTTTTGCAAAAAAAAAGCAGAGTGAAACAATTTCAGTGATTTTAAACAATTGGAGTTAATTTTATTGGTAAGTAAGGCTTTTTTAGTTTAGAGTGGGATTAACCTCAACCTTCTCTTCATTAAAGTATGTGTCTGCAGACAAAATTAAGAACAAATTAAAATGAAAGTTAAATTAAACTTCAAATAGTATGGTTTAAGCAGCACTGATCCTCCTGGGTGCAGGCGAATACCCTATATCCTTGCAATTGACTAGGAGAATGCTCAATATCTCTTTCAGACTTATTTTCCATTATAATTTTTTGTAAGTCACATCAAAATTCCTTTTTCTTGTTATTTATTTTTCAGCCATTTCTGATTGCACGCAAATGTCAAGTATCATGGCTTTTTGGAAAAATGATTGTTTCGGATTTGTGACCTTTTCCATGGACATCTCATCAGGTAATGAAGTTCTCCAGTTAGTTTTCATTCTCACTAAAAATCTGTATTAAAAGGAATAGTTCAGGCATATATAAGCAGCCTGAAGCAAACAGGTAATGTTTATTTAAAGAATATGATCATAACGTTGCATCTTTATCAGTTACAGAAGAGATGAAATCTAAAATGTGCTTGAAAACAACAAAAAAAAATTGGGGAATAAACAGAAATAAGCTTGTTAGAGAACTTAAGATTTTCTTCTCCATGATTTTGAAATGAAATATAGCTGTCCAGGGATCAGAGGCTCATTAGAGCTGAAGTGGCTCTTTAAATCCCAGGGCCAGAACATACCTGGATACTGTTAAATGTGTATAGTGGTTATCAATAGAGATAGCAAGATCCCTGTCACAAGAAAACACTGTGGCAAATAGCACTAACCGATATCCCAAATAGCTGTGTAGGCAGAAGGGTCAAGGATTGATCAGGCACAGACATTTTAAAATCTCTACCCAATGAAGCTCTGACAGCTGTAATGTATAAAAATAGAGGGCTGATGGCACCAAAGTGCGCTACTACAGAATAGTATTGTTATTTGAAAACAGCAAAATGCTGTCACATTTCCGAAGGAGAGAAATTCACTAACACATCTTTTCTCCTTAGCAGATAACAGTTTACCCTACAAGCATTTCAACTCAGATGATTGTATACATACCATAAAGTCACAACCAAAGTGTGGAAAAGGATCAGCATCTCACTCGCAAGGAATCCTAACAAATTACATTTATGAGGACTATTTCCTCCAGAACAATTCATGTCAATGCGTTGCTGTCAATGCAGTTAGCACTGCATGGTCTAAACTTCAAAATGGCAAGAACTCGTGTTAATTCTTTCATAGTTAAGCCACAGAGTAACTCAAATAAAAGTCCACTTCACTAAATCTGCTTGTAATCTTTGTCATTGCCCCAGTATTTAATTCTTCAATGACTGGTAGGTACATAGAGGTGTGCATAGGTACTCAATGTGTATCTTGTGTTTACATCAATGAGGGTATTGCACAACCACACCATGCTGGTGTTTGAAACTTAGATTGGGAATCAAAGGAAATTTCCTCACTCTCTGAAGGAACAGCAAACAGACAGAAAACTTGATCTGTGAACTGCATGGCACAGCGCAGGGACCATAAACAAGTAGAATTTTAACCCCCTGCCAGTGTTTGGTGGATGGCTTGAGAAACTAGTGCAAAGGTGTCCTCTGATTTACCATCATTTTGTGTATTATTTAGTCAAGCCTTTAAAACTTACAGCAAGTCTGCCTGGAGAGCAGAGAAGATAAATCCCTTTGCCTTTCCCCAAACATAAATCTCTAGCACGCAGATCGTGCATTGAAGTGTTCAAGGCCAGGCTGGATGAGGCTTTGAGCAACCTGGTCTAGTGGAGGGTGTCCCTGCCCATGGCAGGGGGGTTAGAACTAAATGATCTTTAAGGTCCCTTCCAATACAAACCATTCTATGATTCTATGACTCTGTGCTTCTGCTTCATGGTTGATCCATGGACACTTGGGCAACATTCCCAACACACATGCTCACAGTTGCACCGTAATGTCATAGCGTATCAGCTCAGTTACATCTCCTGCACCTTGTGTGCCACTCAACAAGAAAGATGGTGTAAACAAGAGCTTCACTGGGTAATTTCCCTTCCAATCCCATCTCCAGCACAGTAGGCTGGGTTTCATAGGATGAGGTAGGCCTTTCCTGGCTGGAGGAATTGGCATTGATATCCTGAGATGCAAAAATAAAGACTGACAGTCTCACCTGTCAGCACACACGTGATGCAGCTATCAGGTACGTTCTGGTTAAACAAAATTTTACATGAATTTAACTCTCTAAGAGATAGTGTATCTCAATAGAGCAAATGAAAGTTAGGAAGCAATTCACAGTACACTGAAATGTTTGATAACAGGTGGTCAAAATAATTTCAGTCTAAACTCAATTGGCTTTAACAAGAGATTTGACAGCTCACTAGTGGAAGTTATACTGCAGGTGCTTGAATTCAGATGATATGAAACCTGTTTTATGGGTAGTAACACAACAGTGTGTCCCCTTGGTTTTCAACTGGAACAAGGAAATCAATTTAAACCAGAAAAGACCTCTTTAAGTCTTTTCTCAGTTAAGGATACTCAGGTTTTATTTCTTGCTTTTAAGTAGGCAGTGAAGCATAATATCAAAGTTCATACTTTCATCAGAATTTGGAAATAACTGCAGAAACACAGCTTTCAGTTGTTGGCCTTTCTTAATAATTTGGGATTAAACTTGATTAATTCTTAAATTTGAAATCTGATAAAAGCCTGTATCATTTTATGTTTATATAACAATCTGTTTACCTGCATGCACATTTGTATACACATATTTTCTACTTAAACAAAAAGATTTTCTATTTTTTTATGTTCTTTTTCTCCAGGCAAATCTTGACCAGTGAAACAGTCTGAAATTTGTTTCAAGCTACACAATTTTAATAAAATTTGATTTTTTCGTCTATAAAAATGCATTCATTATTATCCAAAACCTAACTACTAGCAACACCTAGAAAATATTTTTGTAATATTTAGTATCCATTAATAAATTATTATAAATTTGCATTCTTCTTCTGCACATAAACTAATTCTTTTTTTTTTTAATGGAAAATGTTTTGATAGCACACTCTTAGCTCTCCATTGTGCCAAAGCAGTTTGTTGTGACCGAAATTATTTAAGTTGATGGAATCTATTTGGGCTGCCCTTTTTTTTTTTTCTCCATCATTTTTTGGTTTTGTTTTAAATCTCTGAACAGTATAAGTGGCCATAAATTCCAAACCACTTGTAAGTGTCTGAAACATATTTGTTTTTCTCTCAATTGATATTTGAGCTACAGTCAACAAATCTCAAGGAAAATTCACAACACAAAAGGTGTCTTTGATTCTGACCAAATGAAAATCTTAGTAACTGGCTTTGCTTTTAAAAAACACATCTCACTGAGTAAAAGGGATATAACTTCTCTGTTATGCACAACGTATATGGTCACAGCCACTGCATTGATAAGATAATTAAAATAATAACAACACACACACAGACTCAAGCAACCATTATAGTTATATATGTAAATATGAGTAATTTAAAAACTGAATTACAAGGTGCTACTTGTGTATCTCCAGTTGTAGCAGCTCTTTTTTTATCTTATCCTGTAGGATTTGAGGAAACACAAGTGAACCTAGAACTGAATTTTAAAATAAATTCATTAAGAAAAGATGCTGCTGGAGAGCCGAGCAGCCTGAACTCTGTAACAGGTATTTTTTCTTGTAGTCATAAAAGCAACTAACACAGCTGAAGAGTCACTGAAAAAAACTCACAAACTAAGGTCCTAGGGACAGAGAAGAGAGGACTGCAAAGAGTGCCTTGTTCAGCTTGCACAATGGATCACTGTCAGGGACGAGAACACAGCGTTTGCCTCTTCACTCAGCCCACTCTGCAAGCTGGGATGGGATTCAACATCCAGCACAGATATTGAGCCTTAGATACTTTCACAGTCAGTGGAGAGAGGCAGGCACTAGAAAAGGCCAATTTATCCAACCTGCCTTCGACAACTTCCCTGATGGAATAAATTTTCCTTTGCAGAGCCTTCTTTTCCCACAGCTTTCATGAGGCACTTACAGATCTAGTTTTAGAACTAAAATATGTCAGTGCAAAATTGTTATTGTAAAATGTATTGTTTGTGTATGTTTTCATTTGTATGAATGGCACAGAAAATCTCCAAATATGCATGAGGAGTACTGGAAAACGTACGATCCATGTTAGCTAGGAATTTTGCCTCTTCTTGCAGTCATTAAAGGAAGCAGCATGCTGAGAGTTTCAGCTCTCAGATGAAAAAGACATTCAAGGACCAAAGGGTGATTATGCCTAAGATAATGATGTGGAGGATGAGGGCATTAGCTGAATTCACATTCATGCTTTAATAATTGCTTAGATTATCCAGTTCACAAGTGACTTGGAGTTAATAACAGCCAGGTCAGCTGATTAATAGCAGTGCTTTTAATTTCACCAATGTTGTTCTTTGCCAACCCATTTTTATTTAAAGCAGCGTCACCCAAGTGACATTGCTCTTCTGTTCTTTAAAGTAATTTCTAAAATTTTACACAGTTAAGTAAATATTACAAAGGAAAGAAACTAGCTACAAAGGCATTCACAAGAAAGACGATGTTTTTCTCCAAGAAATAAAAAATTTTTAAAAAGTGAAACGTAGGCATTTCTATACAGAAAAGGGATAGGCACTGAAAAATCTGTGGGGGTTTTTGTGGTTTTGGTTTGGGTTTTGTGGGGGTACTGTGGGGGGGGGTTTTGTTGGTTTGGTTTTGTTGGTTTGGTTTGGTTTTTTTTCCCCCAAGCAGCTACATCTTTGCCATTTGCAATGTCTCCGATGCAGTATGCATTTCTATTCATTTAATTCCACCTCTTTTCCCTATGGCACACAAGTTCCTACCAAGCTGCATGGAAAGACAATAGGTTTTCCAGCAGCTTCTACTTTCCAAATAATTTCTTAAAGATATGTCCATGAACAGAAAAAGAATCTGTGATCCCACATTCACCCCCAGTGCATGTCCTACAGCGCATGTGGGTGGAATTGAACGGCAGGGTACACAGGACAGGCAGTTGTACCAGGTCCCCAGGCTCTACCAGTAGAGCTTTAAGACTCCCTGAAAGACTAAAATTTTCCAATCCAGGTGGAAAATGGGCAATTAGATCATATCCTGCATAATAAAAACCAAACACTATTAATGCAAATTAACAGACGGACCTTTATTTAAGGTCTGTTTTAGACAAAATTGGAAAAGAAACAGAAAAGCAGGAACTTCTGCACTGGAAATTCCTAATGACACTGCCTCATGAATTTCTAGAAAGCCCCCATTACTACAGTGATGATGTGGTATGAAGAATAGAATAAAATTAGAACAAGAATAAGGCCTTTTGCTGGCCCTGTAAGCTGCAGTAAATTGTATGTTCTCTATCTGTGGATGAGCCAGCATAATAACAAGAAAATGTTTTATACATCAGAAAGGTGGAGAAAATATATTTTTAAAAGTGTGAAACAATTTATATAACTTTTTCCTACTCCTGACTTTCTGATTATAGAGGTTTTTTAATAGAATAATTTATTTTGAAATAGTTATTCAAACACTACAAATTGATGTACAAATTGACTTTTGTCAGGAGAGTATAATTACATGGCAGCAAATCTTGTGTAATTATATTATTCAATCCAGTCCAGCACATAGTTTTACAACAGACATAATGTGAGCACAATCAGAATTACATCTTTTCTTCTCTGTTCTAAACTAATTATAACATTTTTTAGCTTTTAATAACAGCATAATATGGTAAAGCTGCTAGATGACAATTCATACAAGCAAAAGACTAATACAGTAGCACAGTAAGAATTATGGGAAAGGACAAGTCTGTGAATGAATAAAACTTTTCACAGAAAAAGCTAAAAATAATGGAACAAAGGGCAGCTGCCTCTGGATTTTTATAACCACATGCTGGATTTTTCATGAGGAATAACAAGGTTGTCATCGCCTCATGCAACTGGACACAGTAGGAATGTGGGAGGGGGTGAACTCTATGCCAGGGTACAAGGGGGTGTATTGTCTTGCACTCTTTCTTTCCTGGATTTAGCAAAAATCCTTTTTTCTTTTCCTCCTATGCAATGTGAATCCAAAGAGAAAACATGCCACTGATATGTGGGTATGTATAGCGATGGACCAAGTGAAAGAGTGATGAGAGCAGAAGTGTGGGAAAAAAAAAAAGGAAAAAAAGAGGAGAAAAGTAAAACCTTTTCACCCTCTCTGACATGCCCCATGTTTTCCTTCCTCCTGAGCACCACCTGCCTTCCCATGCAATGTGGCAGAGAAAAACCTGTACCCTTTACAGTTGTCTACCACCATCTTCAGTGTGCACACCTTGTATTTTCTCAATCTGCCCAAGGTTACTCGAGAAGTGGAGGTGTGACACCCTGAGTCCTCTCCCAGCGTGGGGTTTGTTGGACTGACCACTAACCAGAAATGGACACATTTCCACATCTCTAGTAGTGATCTTATCTGGTGGGGTATGGGAGATGGCTGGATGATGCCACTGGATGTTTCTTGAGCACTTAAGAACACATAAAAATGCTATAAATAGTAAAAGCAAAGATTTGTGTAGTCAGCTCAGATGCTTAAAGGAAAGCATAAGGGCAAGATATTTTGTGTGTAATCTTTCAAACTTCTAGCAATTCTGACTTGAATATACTTATAATTCCACTTTCAAAGTAGTATAGGTTAGTGATTTCCATAATATACTAGGTAAATAAATACATTTTTTTCCTGTTCTTTAGGAGGTGCTTCATTTCTCTGAGTATTTCTTAATAACAATTATGAAAGCAAAAGTTATTTTTCTCAAAATTATGGCCAGTACTGAAAGTGATAAAAGTTCCAGGCAGCAACAGCCAAATTTCTTCACCAACCTTTCCTACATCCTCAATTCTCATGATGGGAGAGGGCCCTTATTGTGCAAACCCTCATTCCAAATTAACTGCTTGTAATGTGTCTGTTTGTTATGATTTGGTTACTAACAACAGAAAAGTCACACAAAAGATATTGTATCTTTCTGTATAACCAGTATATTGAGAACAAAACTAGTATATTGAGAACAAGGAGAGTGATTTCTCATTCAGCTTTCCCGACAACACCACTACTTTTTTCTTCCAGGTAATCCTTTAAGATGGATACGACTACAATCCACATTCTTTAATTGGATGACTGGTTAGAAGTTTGGGCATTCATCTTTATTTATCTCAACTCTGCAAAATTGACCTGGGATTTGCTAGAGAACTGGATATCTTGGGAAATTTCCTGTCATCCCTTGGGCATGCATATTACCAATGCATGGGTGTCTCCTGAGGGTTTGGGTTGGTTTTTTTTTTGAGAATCTGATGCTCAGATTTATTCATATTTGGAAAAGGAATAATTTTAAAGTTAGTCTAAAATTCATGGGAATTAGAAACAAAATGAAAAAGGAGGATAATAGGCCAGCATGAGGCTTTTAATTAATCTTTGTCTTACCCTGGGATGTGGAAAATGTCAATTTGCACTAATTCCATGAAGGATTAAGAACAGTAATATGTACAGCCCATTTAGCTTTGAAATAAAGCATAAAGAAAATAAAAATGAGAACTTTTGATTCAATGTGACACTGAGGGGGAAGGGAATTATACAGCTATTAAATGGAGCTGGCTCAATTACCACCATTGGAGGTGACCCCAACAAAATACAGCTGGTTTTACCAGACATCATTTATATCCCCAAGCCACATTCATAGCAATGTCTGTCAAAATGAGAATTCAAACCAATGACTGGAAATCTTCTGTGGACTGCTGTGCAGTCCAGAACATCCCATTTGTTCCACTGAAATGTCAAAAAAAGGTTGGGGAAGAAGCCAAATGAGTTAACTGAGGAGATTTTGGCTTTCTGTCATCCATACTTCATACCTTGTACCCCTGACTATAGATCCAGCTGTGAACATGATGAGAGGGAAACTGGGACTGGATGTATGAGATCTATAGTTTAATTAAGACCTAGCAGTAATTTGGGTTCAGAGAGTGGGCAAAGAGCTACCTTTGCAACACTATATGTGAAGTGAGTCTCATGCCCCAGGTCCAGAAAAATACATATGCTCATCTCAGCCAAATTTTCCATTCCCTCATCTCTAAAGAATTAGTAATTTTTTTGAAGGGATTAAGACAATAAGGCAGATACTTTATTACAGTTAATAATAAAAAACTGATATGGGGAAAATAAATCTGCAAACTGCTTGTCAAGGTCATGAAGGAGAAATCCATCAGAATGGGGAAGCAGCAAGGTACTGACCCTAATTCAGGAAGTTCCTCATAGCAAACCACTGAAGGACAGAAGAGTGCTCAGAGAAACTGCCATATAGGATAGCCTTTCTCTATAAAAGGTACCAAGCTATGCGCCTCTTTGGTCCAACTCACCTGTACCCCTACATTATTATTTATTTTGGCACTAAAGTAAATACCATCACATCATTGCTAGAGCAGAACAAGTAAACTTTTTATTATAGATCTAGTAGCTGGCACTTTCTCCTTTTTACAACCTCTTGTACATAGTATAAAATTGTTTGTTATATATTTGATGAATTTTCATAGCATTTCAATAGAACACTGATCTGATTTTGTTATGCTGTTCCTTCAGCTTTTATTTGCAAATTTGTATGCATTCTTGAATTATATAGCCACGCATAATTTGTATTTTCTTTTTTCTTTTATTTTTTCCCACTCTACCCATCAATTCAAGAAATATTTAGGAACAATATTGCCTCCACATCTGTTTAGCTCCACTGGACTGTGCATTTGAGCATCCACTTCAACAGAAAAAGTGCAAATTGGTAATAGACTCCTATAAACCATGACTGCACTTCAGAAGATGGAATACTGAAGACATTTAAGGTTAAGAAAACCTCTGTCATTTCTTCCCTTTTCTTAATATGTATGTCTCCGCAGTAGAATGAAAAAAAATAAAAAAAAAACCTCCCAGAGAGCTTCTACTTTTTTTGTCCGAAAAGGCCTTGAAATAATAATAATTTGAAAGCTATCTTTAAATGTGCATACTTAGGTTATAACATGGTACCTGCAGGAAGTCAGGTGGTATTTTGATCTCACATAAAGCTGTTGCCATCAGTAGAGACATTTAAATAGTTACTACTCAGCATGAGCAAGAACAATCTGGTGCAAAGAAGTGATTTATATAACGGAAAAGAAGGTACTTCATTTGAAATTGGAGATGTACGGGGGGCAGGAATTCAGGAAACAGTTTTATTGTTTTTAGTGAGGCTTTAGAGCAGAAATTCCCATCTCACTTCTTCTTGTGACTCCACTTTCAGTAAAACAAAAACCATCTTAGTCTATTTCAAGCTTGGGAGCCATTTAGGTCATGGTCCAACCTTTAATAATCTCTTCTCTAATGCGTTAACATAAGTCTCTTGATCCCATAGTACAATCTAACTCCACACAAAAGCCATTATTGCATCCTCAACTCCATTTTTCAAATTACACTGGAAAGCTTAACTGAAAACGAAAGCTTAACTGAAGATTTTTAAATACTTGTCCTTGTCCTGCTGTTGCCTAAGGAGACAGCCACCTATATCTTCCCACTCTTGCAGATATTTGTTTTAAAAAAAGGTGGTTTGTGCTTTCATTTTATTATATATATATATATAAATAAAATATATATGCTTTAAATCTCAATATCAAGTTTTATGACAGATCTCTGCACTTGAAACAAGTCTCAATTCTATGTCAGAACAACTTAATTCTTCATGAATAAGGCTTATTGAATTAATATATGTTAAACATCTAACTGACATCAGTGATATTTTTAGTATTTGCTAAATGTTGATTGCATGTAATGGTTAAGGTAAAGTAAACAGAAATAAAGCCACCTTTAGGTTAAGCTGTCCAAACTGAAGCAATCTACTATCCTATATATACACGTTGAAGTCTACATCCAGATTCTATTTCCAAGCACTGAAAACCGCCCAGGACATGCACTGTTATCATTCATAAAATAAAAGACTATGATTTCTTCTTCAAAAATGCAAGTGTTATGGACATTCATAATGAATATTAAACAATGTATTAAAAAAGAAGTTTAAAATACTTTCTAATCTGAAATCAAGGCAGTATCTCTGCTCCTTCATTGCATGTTCAAGGGCTACCTCAGTTTGATGCAGTCTCTCTCTATAGGAAATTTCATCTTTAAACTAGTTGTTTGAGAATTGCATAATAACGTCTAACCTACAAATAAAAATGGTGCATTACAAAACAGTCCCATCTTTGCATGAAAAACTGTCAAGTGCAGATCTATTTGACCATATGAGAGCAACATGCTGTATTTTAAAATACTGAACAGATTAAATTTGATTTCTTAGCAGAAACAGGGTATAATTTGTAATAAACCATTGTTTTGTAATCCAGAAGTGATTTATTCTGTTAACTGTTAGCTGTTGCCTTTATCTTGTTATCTTGTGTCCTCATTTTGAAAGAATATTGATATGGCTTGCTATCCAGCTGTTCAAAATTCTTATTGTTGGTCCACCAGTTTCTCTCCCTCATTTCTCATTATTCAATCCACCTTCACCTTCCTTTCCTTTCTTGTGAGTGGCATGCATAGTTCTCTGCTCTCATTTCTGGGTTCAACCTCACCTGCTCTGCACCTTGCCTCCCCCTGAGGTTCACCCTTCCTAAAATCTTGACCGAATGTTTGTGGAATCCAGAGGCAGTCTGTACATTTCAGTTGGAGGTAGCTAAGCAGAGCTTAGAAAGCATTACCGGAATAAAAAAACCAGTTTCATAGGTTCCCAAGCGATTCATGTACTACTTTTTCTTAAATCATAACTTGTCCAAGCCTCTAACACTGTGTCTAAACCCCAGCAAGGAGCAAAGCTTAGCACAATTGATCTACAAGGTACACACATCCTAACCACGTTTGCACATAGGCTGTGTGTGTATACCTATCTATGCCTCAACAACATACTAAGACCTTAAGCAACAAGTTAAGCCACTAATCATTGCCTTCTACATGTGTCACAAAACGATCTTGGACAGTGCCACACATCTGTCTTGGAGTCACATTCTTTACCAGAAACAAGTATTGCCTTCTGAGCACACTTGCAGATGTAGGCATATCCTGAACACAAAGGATGTTTTATCAGGTATTGTCTTGGTCACAAATCCAAAATAGAGCACTATATGAGCTGCTATGAACAATATCACCTCTATCCCAGCCAAAACCAGCACACAACCTTAATGATTCTGTGATTACCATAGTGTATACCCTCCTCCCTCTACTTATAGCAAGTCTTTCTTTATAGTAAATACCATAAAAGCATGTAATAACGTCTTTACTGGAAGACTTCTTAGTCTATAGATTAGCACCAGCAAGAGGCTGCTATCAGTTAAGCTAAGCAGTTAAACACATGGCTAACAACAAACTTCAGGTCAATTTTTCAAAGCACAATCACATCTTAAAAATAAGGAGAAATTTCTAGGGTAAAAATAAACACTGTGAACAATATTAAATACATTCATCAATTTTTAATTTCTGTGGCTGCAGAGCTCAGCTTTCATGTAGGTATGTCTAAATTTGCACATATATTCACCACGTGCATAATCTGAAAGAGGAGATTTCACTGCAGAAAATTTACTGCAGAAGAAATGGCAACGGGAAAAGGATAACCCAGTTACATATCTTTTTCTTCGTACTTTCTCTAATGACTAATATTTCCTCACAAAAGCAGAGATACTTGCCAAGAACCACCACTTTGAACAATGTGTGGACTCTTTTTATAGCAACTGAAGAGGGGGAACAGGTCAGTCATTAGAGTGAATAAGACCCTCATTGATTTTAATTGAATCCTATTGATTTGTATAGAAGATAATTAGCTTGAATTGACTTTTATTGATTTGTGCCTAATTGGACTCAATTAAAACCCAGTGATTTGCATTGAACAAACTAAATTGCACTGACTAATTGGACTGAACTGGAAATCACTGAAGTGAAGAGTGTTCAGTGAAATGTGCAAAAAGCTAGCTATTGCTTTTAATAAGACTCCCATGCTGCTGATGAGCACCTGCTGAAATCTGAGTGAACCCAGAAAAAATATCATTATTAAAGACCATCTCTGAAAATGAAAGGGTTGTTTGCACACGACTTGTGATTATCTTCAGCTGTCAATTTATTTTTTTTCTCCTGCCTAAGAGTCTTACCTTAGTGCCAAAAAGAATAAATTCAATTTTATTACTTTGAAGAGCGTTGTAACACAGCCAGAGGACAATAAAAGATGTAGCCTCTGATAAATTAATCTTGCAGATGTAACCCACTTCACAGGTGTCATTAGGAAGGAGCCTAACCAAAGAGGGATATTATTAAAACATCCAGAAAGGGCCTGTAGACCCCTATCTCGCCTTCTCCTTTCTGCAGATGTTTCACTATACTCATACAAACAGTACCATCAGAGCCTTGCAGCACAGAGCAGGGTAGTTTGATGGAGCTTTGGTACACCTGCCCAGATGACAGGATATCCAATGCAGCTGGAAATGGTGAATCCTATAAGCAATTTGATGGGGTTGTTAAATTCATTGAACACATCTTTAACTAGGATCACCAACAAAGAATGAGGGTAGTACCCTCTACAAGAAATCAGTGAATTTTTTGCTTATGGACGCTTCAGAATACATAATGTTGTCAGTCAAGGCTGTGCACACTGTGGTTGCAAGGCCGGATTCATCCCAAACTATAGTCCTCTTCAGCTTCTGAATGATTCTTAACCCATCCTATTTAGCTCAGTACACAAATGCAGGAGCTACTGCTGTACTAGACATCACCATCGTTGGTTCAGGAAGGTGCCTCAAAACAGATAGTTACTCAGATTGTGAAAACACTGCGGGCTTGTGTTTTAGGCTGGAAATCACAAGCTACAGTAGTGGTGGTAGTCTTCACTATGCTCCTCAATCTAGTAGGGTAATAGACAATCCAATATCTAAAAGACCATCATTCTCTAACTTTTTGAAAGAGAAACACAGAATATTTGAAAGGAAGTGACTTCCTAGACTACTGACTCCAGTGCTTTTCTGTCTCAGGCACACATCATGTGATCCCTTTCATAAATCTAATAGCTTCAGCACCAAACTCCAGCTTTTTTACCCATGTTACTCTTACTAAAATATTTTGAAAAGTATCATTTCTTCCATGGGAATCAACTTCTAGCTTCCAGTATCTGTCTATTCATAGCTACTATACAGTAGTTATGTAAAAACATCGCCCTTTAACAGTACTTGTCTCTCACTAATGTTTACTCCCCTGGCATATTTATAGATCACAATTATATTCCTTGACAGTCTTTGTTCTAATAAGCCGAGCTCTTTCAGTACACTCTCGTGAGGTATGTTCTTTCATTCCCTGTGTACAATCACTTGTCTCAATACCTAATCTAGCCTGGTTCGATTTTTATTTTGCTTACACATGAATGATCAGAACTGTATTAAACAGATACACAAACCAAAGAAAGAAAGAAAGAAAGAAAGAAAGAAAGAAAGAAAGAAAGAAAGAAAGAAAGAAAGGTTATATAATCCAGATGGCCAGACTCTACATGACCACCCCAGTACACACATAACTCTTATCTGTTGATATACCTCTCGGCTGTTAATACAATTTAATACATACAAAATGTGTCTTGAATGTTAACTACATACAAAAGACTGTCCTACACGACCAGCTCTGCAAGAAAACATTTCTACAGTCTATTTACAACTGTATTATCTATGCACAACACTCCTGCAGCAGGAATGATGTACGTATCTTCAGAATAACTTCCCCAGGAGTTTACTCAGCCCACCTGGACATACAAATTAGACCTGATGCAGTAGGAGTTGACTCAGGTGGAATTTATAGAACAGTTTGAAATTTCCATCTGAACAGCTCCTGTAGCTATCAGTCCAATACTTAATTGTGAAGGCTGGGCCAGTCACCTAGTTTCAACTTTTCATATTGTCTCAAGGCAGTCCAATATCCCATCTGTGATATATCTCTATATCCAGGAACCTCCTGGAGCATCCTATTAAGATTGTGAGTGCACTGGGTGTGCACACAGGCACAGCTCTGATACACAGGAATTCCACTTTTATAAATAAAGAACAAACTTGATTTTCATATTTACAATTCACTTTTAACTTCAGTCCCATAATTTCTGCCACATCTGCACAGAATATTTCAATAGAGATTTAACTGGAAAATAGCTTAAAGACTTTCTGTATTTCTACAGAAATGTCATCTTCTTATGAAATGAAAGGCCTTTTTTTTTCCACAATTACTTCACATTTGACATGTCCATATTCATCCTTTGATGAGCTAAAATCTCAATCATATATTGCTAATGAATTATACAGAAGGAATGTTGCTATTAGAAACCATGTTCAAGAAACACTTTTGTTAGGTGTTATCTTGGTCTCCCATATTCATACATTTCTCGAAAAAAAATACTGAATTTTCATAATAGGTCATGTTCATCTTTTTTAATTTAAAGTATGAAGTTCCTTGTTCCAAGTTACTTCTTATTTTAAAATATAGGGTCATTATTTATAGAATATATGACACTGGATCAAAGCAACAATTGCCTGTGCTGAACTTTGTAAGACCGTCAACTTTTGAGACTAATTCAAGAATGGAAAAAATATTACTATCTCAAAAAAGAAGACAATGATCTAAAGATCTTTTTGATCTAAAGATCGTAATGGTCTATTATGGCCAATATACTGATGAGAAAACAAGGGACTTAAAAGTATTTTTTCTGTTTTCCAAAGTGGATGTGCTCATGTCACACAGGAAAGATGGCAGCGGAAAGTGGACTGGCTGTTATTTGCTTTAGTATTCATCACTGTTAGTATTTAGTCAACTGCAAAGTATTTTATTCACAGTTCTCAAGTGTCTTATTAACTCTACTTTTTCATCTGTCACTGAATAAATTTCTAAATATATTTGGGCTTTTGCTTTACCTCAGTGTACCTTACCCTGTAAAGCAAACTTAAGTAGTTAATATATATAAAGGATTGATAATAGCAATTGCTTTAACATGTGTAATAACGCATGTGCTTATCCAGGAGTCTATTAATTAGAGAGTACGTAGATGAGTGTAAATAAGGGTTATCACAAATTTACAGACCTCTTGGACAGTCTCCTGGAATTGATTAACTACTCACTAAGTTATCACAAAATATTAATGAGCATATCTTTAATATAACACATGCGTATTTCTAGCACTGTTTTTTTTTTCTAGATTTGCTTTAATGACATCTTTGTCATCAATTAATCATTTCAAATATCATCTATTTCTGCTGCAATATGGCAGTGATTTTTTGGTCCAGCTTTTTGGAATCGTCTTGTGCATCACTGCCATTTTTCTTCACTATCAGAACCTATGCAGTTACCAGTGTCTTTTATTACATTGGTGTAATTGCACACAAATTTGTTCATCACTAGAAGAATATTTTTCTTAAGTCAATTTTGCATTTAAATTAACCATTGTGTATTTCCTTCTAATATCTTAATTTCATGGCTAGCTTTTGCCTATGATTTAAAATTACAGAGTATGATTATTGTTATTGTTATTATTGCTATTATTATTAATTCTCATGTATCTTCCTGTGCTTCACTGAATTTCTTTGATTTGTTTGGAACCGAGTGTGAGTGAGGAGAGAAATCTTTGCATTAAGCCAATTTTAGTTCAGAAATGCAACACAGGAGTCATTTTCATCCACAATTATTCCTGTATATAGGATTTGTGTCTAATTTTCTGGAGCGCCGATTCTCAGTATTGAAAGAAAGCAATTGCAGGCACCTGACCACACAGACTAAAGACTGCTGTGCCTTAGAATGAGAGATGAAAGCTTGTGATTTCAAACACATTAAAGTATTTGATGTGGGCACACTTGAGAAAGCCACAGAAGTTTTGCCAGCAGAGTATTATTTTGTGCTGTTCGTGCTGTTTAGGCTAGCATGTAAGAGCATCATTAAAAAGAAAAAAAAAAAAAAAAAAAAAAGAGGAGCACACAACTCATGTCCTGAGCCTTTGTTACCTGAAGTGATACTTCAAGAGCACAGTCTTGCAAAACCACATAGAAGAGATCTGGGAAAACAGAGCTGCACTTTGCCTTCGGGCAGGTGATGTCTTGTTGCTCACCTTCCAGGAAAACTAAGCAATGCAGGGAAAGGCAGCCCTGCAAAATCATCTCTGTTCTTAGCAACTGCCATGGAAAACAATCAGAAGGTTTTGGGTTTTTTTGTCAGCAGTTACCCTTTTCAGCCCACCACCAAAGCCAAATGCAGTGAGCCATTGTGGGCAGAAGAAATTCTCCAGATTACCTGTGGACATTTAACTGCAGCCAGAGTGTTGTAAAAGTACCTTTTTTCTGTTTCAGTCACAACAAAAACTTCATAGGATTGGAGTATATTTTGTTCGCTAAACCAAAATGCTTCTCAGTAATAAATGCTCACCATTCCTTTAGAAAAAGTTATCAAAGTTATCATCAGGCATTTCAACAGATAGAGTCCATTGAACCCTAATCCAAACCCTTTGAAGCCAATACTGCTCTAGATTATTTTGATGGGTTTTTATTCAGCCCTAACATTAATCTCTGTAAATATGGACTCTTTTTTCCTAAAAATAGTGCTGCCTCTTTACCATTTCTTTTGCACACTTATGCCTTCTTCTGGAAATCTGTCAAAAAAAAAAAAAAAGTTTTTGCTATATCCCACAGACCTTGTCTTCTTCCATCCCTTTTCTAGACTCTTCCTACCTTTCCAGCCCATAAGTGTCATCTCTTTTTCCATAAATATATAAAGATTCTGACATATTTGTTGCCATGATTATACAAGTCTTTGAAACACAGACTAAAAATCCTACATACCCACGGTTCTTCTTCCTTCCCTTCTCTCTCTTGCCCATTTTTTTCATCTTGCTCATAGGTCATATTTCAGCATAAATTTATCTCTTTTCCTTCTGGTGCACTCTGACCTCTGCGTTTCCCAGAAGATTCCCCCAGTGAACAACTTTCACTTCACCTCCCTTGCTGTCTTCTCATAGCTTCTGTTTTCTCCAAGTTTTTAGGATCTTATATCTTCCTAAGACATCCCTCATATGTCTTATGCCCTTTGCTCCTCTCAGTCCTTGAAAAATCCTTCCTCTTCCTCCAAATAGTAGAAAATAGGAGAAAACTGAAGCAGTTGTTTCTGTCTCTTCTTCGCTCCCCCAAGGTGCAGCTGAGTGAAAGAAAGGGGATAAAAGAGAGGTCTGCACAAAAGAGAGACAGATCACCTTAGAAGATGCAATGTGGAAGGACAGAGGTCCTGTTTTGAGCTTTCAGATGGTGAGGAAAGAAGAATGAAGGTAAGCAACAGCTTTTACTGCCTCCTTATGGCAAAGAGAACAGACATCACCATCTTTAGGTTTCTGAATGCCACTGCAATCCAAATAAATAGAAGTTGTTACAGGTTCTAGCTTACACTTATCAAGAGGAATGATCTTTCATAGCACGTACACGCCAGTCCCTGGAGCACTTAACACATTTAATTTCAGACTATGCTATACTCAGGCACAATTATCTTTTATGTGAAAGAAAAAATTCGCAAGCTATGTCTATATTATCAATTATTAAACTCAGACAATTAGAAACACATTTAACAGATCCTGTGTGCATCCATTTCAGAGTCCCTATAAACCTGCTTCTACCTGGGGAGAAAAAAAAGCTCTGAATTGGAACCTCCATTAAAAGGACAACATGCCTTTAGCATTTTCTTGACCTCTAATTGCAATGTCATCCACTATAACCCCTCAATATAAATTTTTAAAGCATATTTCCTTCCCTTTCTTATTACATTTCAGGACACTCGGGAGAGGAGAGATTTCTGTATGTATCTTCAAAAGAAAAACATAATAGTTTGAAATCGACTAATGGAAAATTTGAGCTAGATAAAAAAGTCTAAAAGATTAAATTTAACTTATGTGTTGCCTTCTTGGGTGGGGGTTGTTGCTTTGGCTAATTGATGGGGGAAAAAAGCTAAGAATAAAGTATATCTGTCTATAAAACCTGTTGGCCCATGGAAAGGTCTATCACTTTTCAAAGGAAGGGACAGAATCCTGGGAGATCTAAAACTAGCAACTAGAAAAGTAAAACAGAGAAAATATTTTGTATAGAGAAACTTTTGAGGTTAGACAGCCTCCTGTGATTTTAAAAACAGTTACCTGTTGTTGTGTTTGAATGGTAATGAATCAGAGAAGGCCAAAAATAAGTGAAGCCAAAGAAAATGAAATCATTACTAGGAGAAGAAATTCTGCACAACTTAATCTCTAAATCAGCTAGGATATCAGGCTAAGCACTGTTTTCTAAATGCCTCTTTTCTTGAAATGTTTTCCTAAAATCACGCCTTCAATCAAAGGAAACCTAAAATCACCGTCTCAAAATAATAAAGAGTTCTTCATTAAAACTAGGTGAATATAAGAGGTTAAAAAGATCTAGTTACCATGAGAAGGACAAGGAGATTCTGATCCTTGTTTCTTCTAGAGAGTTCTTTGAAGGGAAGTTCCTACAAGGGGTAAGTAATGCCCCAACTTTAATCACTTCTGTTCATTTTGCATTTTGCTCCAAAAGCTTTTGTTCCTTTAAAGAGTTAATAGATAATACTTTCTCTGGAAGGTAATACTTTGTTTCTGCATCACTGAAAGCATGCTATCATGATTTTCTAAAAGGAAACTGCTGTAAGGTCCAATTACCCCTGCTGGGCCTGCTGAAGTGGCCATCTCTTATGCAACTTCAGAGCAGATAAAGAATACCAGTCACAAAAGATAAAGGCTGAAGACTGGGTGCAAATCACAGTACATCCACTAAGATCTTGAGAAAGGGCAGAAGGGTAACTATTTAGTAAATGAGACTGTGTGCATGCATTTATATATATATATATTATAAATTTTAAGGTGTTGTAAAAGAAGAAACGGATTCAGAAAACATAACAGCTAGTTTCTAGTGCCCCCTTCTGCTACTGGTGATGCTCCTATTTTCTCAAGCATAATTAAGCCCAGTGTGCACCTGAATTTGTTTTCATGGCAGATCTGAATGTAATTTAGCTGGATTGTAATACAGGACACTAAGTCTGTTTGAAGATGAACGAGACTTAAATTGCTGAAACCTAGACCTCAGTTTTTCATCTGCTTTTCTTTTGTTTGTTTGTTTGCTTGTTTTGTTTTTTCAATTCCAATTTTGTTTTTCAGATGATACGCACATGCAGAATGCTACCAAATCTTAATGATGAGTGGCTTGTGCTTAACCAGGTCCTTTATGATGTTTAAAGCAACAGCTGTACTTTTGTACCTCTGAGGAAAAACTCACCTTTAACATAGAAGTGAATTCAAGTACTTTGGGAAGGGAGCAAATGTTTACCAAACAGGTTCATACTTCAGACAATCTTTTTGGAAAGTATTGGCCCAAAGCCAAACAACATGTATCCCTGAGCTAAGTCAAATATTTCGGTTTCACTCTTCACTGATATAGGTACCTAAAAAGAATATTTGGTGGGCATAGGCTCCAGATAGTCCGGATAAGTGAACCCTTAAAGTCATATGATGTTAATCCTAATGACTTCAAGATCTCTCTATTTTCAGAGAATCTATCAATAAATTCCCCATCAACTCAGCTGTTCCACCATAATAGGCATGTAAAAATCCTTCCCAGTTTCTTGGGAAAATCTGTGTATGGTTGCAAAGCATTTGCACATCACTGCTACATGATTATGCAAGAAAGTTCCTCTTCCTTTCAAGGAAACACAGAATCTGATTCCACTTTAATTAAAGATGTAGCTTTTCTTTACTGCTTTTATTGTAGAGAAAAGATGGAGTTCAGCACCAACTAAAGACTCTTCAATGTAGATGTCTGTAGGTGCCTGAACAGTGCACAGAAATTCACCCTGCCCTGTATTAAACAGCAAGGCTTGATCAAGGTTCATAAGGATAAGGTATCACTCCTGGTCGCAAGTCTCCCACCAGACCACCTCTTCATATCCAACAGCTAAGTGCATGCTTTGGATACACTGTGATATCTCAAATAGCACTAAATGCCTATCTTTAGTGAGGAAAAAAATCAAGTCCATCCTGGTTAATCAATAACTGTGTCTTTACACACTGTAATGGGAATTTACACATTTCACTCATATGTAGACACCTATATACAGAATCGTACCTGGAAGCACCTTGATCTTGATCTAAATCTCATACTGACTGTGTTGAATGGATAATGCCTCTAAGAGGAGCCTCAGAAGAAACTGCCATATCACCAATTACACTACAATAATTAAAAAAAAAAACCCAAACAAAACCCAAAAAATCCGTTATATATATCAGCAGAAAAATTCAATAAGCTACTTATAGGGAGTCTGAAGAAAATAAAATTATCAACTACTGTCAGTGTTACATTGTTAGTATAGACACAGGCCATGACTCAGGCATTTGAAGTTTGACTAATGCAGTTAAGAGGACTGTGCTGTTTGCGCAGTCCAGGAGTGTTGACTGAAACAAAGAAGAGGGCTGGCATACACTGTTACGGGTGTAAGTCACAGTAACTGCACTGCTATTTTCACTGAGTTGCAGACAACCCCTCAAGCGATGCACTATAGAAGAAGATCTTCTCTGAACCAGTAGGACTCTCAAGAACCAGTTCATGCATTAAAAGAGACAGTTCTAATCCTTTACAAAAAACCTTCTGGAAATAATTTTTTTTCTGAGCTGGAAAGACATGAGCCTGATGATCTAACACAGTAACTGCATCTTTAGTTTAGAATGACCATTTATCTGGAGTGTTTTATGGAGAGCTTGAATACAAAAAGCCCTGTGCTCATCGCTGAAACCCATTCACACACCATTAACTCAGCAGAACCATTTGAGGATATACTGTTAGGTAAATGCCCAGCTCAAGACTGAAGTCTAGGGTTTGTAAATATATGTTCAGACTTTCACTAAAGGTAGCAGGAACAACAGAAGACCTTTGTTTCCTTGAGATTTCTCTCTTTAGTCTGATCTCCTGTAGTGCAGGAAATCTGGATATAAATTATCTTGGTCATGATAGATTATAATGCATGGTACCCCCAGGCTGTGCCTTTGTTGCCCATTCATTCTAAATATACTGCAGCAGAATTAATTTAGCTGGTTTGTTTGTTTTTGCCTTTTTCTTCTGCTTTTTTTTTCCCGAGAGAAAACATTCTTACAAATTATCACAGACCAGTTATAAATGATTTCACATCTCAAGACCCTCTGCTTCCAACATAAGAGGAACGTCAAGGGGCGATTTATACCCAGGGAACTCGAAGCAAACAGAAAACTACAGTGTTAAATCTGCTGACAGGGAGCAAATGCTTCCATATTTTTATTAGGTTATCAGGAAGTCCTTTAAATTTTCAACAGGATGTGCTTTCTGATTGAGCAGGTTAGCAAAAGAAAGACAGACTGTAATGAATCAATCTCAGTGTTTCTTCCTTGCATGGCAACCAGGATAGATTTCTCTGTTTTGTTCACTTAGCCAGCCGAGCTGATTGCATTTTGGGTTGATGAACTAGATCTTTCAAAACATTTAAATTGGAGGGGTAATGAGGGAGTTAGAACTAAGATTTTCATGCAAATCATAGCATGGTGAGAGTGTAGGTAGATGAAATAAAGGCTCCAGTGATTTTGCTGACAAAATTCTCATTCTCTTCTTTGTTTCCGGGATTTTAGTTGATACTGTCTAAGACTGGCAGTATCCAGGGGCAAATTTATCCTCGGGAGGCCTCTCTGGTTAAAACTAGAGCTCATTCCACATTAGTGGGGGTGGAAGGTCCTTTCGTATTACCATCAATAGTGCTTGTATATTTGCAGCCAGGAACATCTCGGAATTAAGACTCCTCAATGTGAAATCAGTGACCTAAATAATTACTTTGATAAAGAGAAAAATAGTTTTAATATGCTCTTTGACCAAGGCTTCTGATCTGACAGTGCAATCAATTCCTTTCCATTTTCAAGGGGGCTTTCTAGGACAAATGTAAGGGTGAAAAGGGCACGTTAATTCTTGCAGTCTTGTACCTTCCCCAGATAGAGATATTATCTCTAGTGTAAGGAAAAGGAACCTTTCAGACTCTACCAAGTGCATTTGGATCCACCTAGCAGTCCTTAGGTTTCAGAGTTATGTGGATGGTAACTGCTTTTTGTTCCCTTTTCTTCATATGTGTCATTTTAAAAGCATGCTATTCACAGCCTGTATTCTGAATAGCAGAATACAACAGTTAATAACTAGCTGAACACAGGATTGCTGTACAGTTCAGGGTCATCAGCAACCATGCACTAGACATTTGATAGGAAATTCCCACAAAAATCTTCATTCCACATATAGCAAGAATAGCTTTCTCATACCATTAGGGCAAAAGGACAGAAAATTAGACTATACTGCTAAAAGAGAGAAAAACAAAATTCCAGGGCACTACCAGTGTTTCAAGTTCCTTAAAAATATGATGGAAAACTTAGATGGAAAAATTCTTCCTTATCTCAAACATACGTAAATCATAAGTATATGAGAAAGACACAAAAGCTATGTGCCCAAGAACTTCTAGTAGGAGCCACAATTTATCCAGCCCAAATCTATTTATTATGGGCCAGTACTTTTCAAAGAAAGATCCTAAAACTGAAATGCCCACCAAAATCCTCAGCTAGATTGAGAAATAAAGGGAAGGAGGGAAGTCCATGGCCCTTTCAGAGGTCAGAAGTGTAGGATAAATACTATGTCAAGACAGTGCCTCAGATGTAGTAATTCAGTAGTTCATCCACTTTTTCTTGAAGATGGTAACAAATCAAATACCCCAAAGCAAGAAAGGAACCGTTTGAGGGACACTAAAAATTAAAACTATTTCAATGAAATGTAAAAGGGACAGTCAGGGTGACTGTGAATTTATAGAAAGGCAACAGTAGAAAAGTGAAGCATTAAGGTACAAAGGTGGCTAGGTGGACAAGAGGGCAGAAGTGTATGGTGTTATTGACTGAAAGAAGGAATTACAGGGTTATATGCTGCATTAACATTGTAGAATAAAAAGATAAATATGCATATTTATTATAATTACACAAATAACTGTTAGGATATTTAAAAAATAAACTCAAATTTTAATCATTAGCTATTTCAACAAATTTTTTTGCTTCCTCTTTTACTCTGTATGTCCAGTAAAGCATTTTGTGGTTTTGCACCTGCTTCTCACTCATCACTGAGTTCCACTGTAGGCTTTGACTTTTATTTGGATAAATAACCACAGGTGCTTCTCCCAAAACAGCTGCAGTGGACAGAAGATGAAACAAACCCCAACAATTTCAGACCAATATAGAAGATAGTGGGGAGGCAGAGACTAGGGTAAGAAACTGGCACTTTTTTTTAAAGCCCAGAGTGCTTTGTTTGTTTTTTTTAATAACAGAGGCAGATAAAAAGCTACTGGTGAGAGTGATCATATTTCCAGGTGCACCAGGATAGAATTTGCAGAGCAAAGAAACAGATAACACATTTCTGAAGTTATTCTTGCTATAGTGAGATGTGCAAACCACAGGGGTTGCCATCAACTTTGAGTTTCAAAAGGCTTTTGATAGGGTTACACATCTGAGATAATTGGTTATGGGAGACACAAATATTCCAGGAGTTAGAGAAGTTTTTAAAACTCAGATGAAGTCCATAGATGAAACGCTCTTCAGTTTTTGACTGACATGGAAAAAATGAAGACCAGCTCAGAGGGGCAGAACCAGTTTCCACTTCATGTGACTAAATGCTACTCACATTAAAGACAACAGCTCTTTGGTGTACTTTATGTCTTTGAAAACTCTGGCAGTAAAATTTGAAAAAACATTAATGTAAAAGGCTACTTTTGATTACTCGTATTTTCAAATTTCAGCTCAGATTAGTTTCTTGCTTATCTGGAAGTGGGACTATTCAATTTCCAGAGCATATCACTGTCAACAACAGGAAAAAAGTAAATTTGTATTATTGTAACGTAATTAAAAATGGCTTTAAAAGAAAAGTTATGTGCATTTTCAGGACACAGGTGAGAAAAGAGGGAGGCATATAACCAAAGACTGCAAAGTCCCTGCACCCTGTGATAGACATAACGGTGTTTTCTCTTTTGAAAAGATTTTGCATGTTTTCTGTTGGCAAGGCCAACTTGTGTAAAGCTGGTCTTGTTCTTCAGGATTTAGAATAGGAATTAGGAGAACAGGAATCAACTTTTAACTCCATGAAGGGTTCAAAACATGTCTGAATAAACTAGGACACAGTTTTACACTGTACTGCATGACAAGGGCTAAGTTGGATCTAGGAATCATTTAAACATGTTGGCATGATGCTAATGTGCTAAACCTCAGCCAATAAACCTTAGTAAACAAACAACTTCAAAGGATCTTTGGGACACAGCAAATGACATGTATGGCTTTTGGTTGGGTCAGAGTATTGGCAGTGAGATCAAATGTGTTTGGTGAAATGGGCATTAGAATATGCATAGCATCATATATGCTATTAGAAATGGGCATTTACAAAGCTGGTAAAACAAATGGTATTAATTTCCAGGAGCTATTTCATTGAGAAAAAAAAGGTCTAATTTTTACAATGTTTTCCTTGAAAGAATATTCCACCCCCTTTAAAAAAAGGAAACAGAGCAAGCCTTAGACTCACAAAAGCTAATGGAAACTTGATGCTCCCTGAAGTATTTTTCATTTTTATTGAAAACAAAACAAACAAAAAATGAAACAAAAATTACAAGGATACTAAGGAAGTTATTCTGACTAGCTAGCAGTATTTTGTCTGATCCGAAACACCATGTCTGTAGATTTATTAATCTATATATGACAGTTATAATTCCTCAACGAAAATCTAGGAAGAAATGTAAACCCTGCAGATTTATTTCAACATGTTAATTGTTTTCAAAACTGTGTCAAATTCCATTGTTCCATCAGTAAAGTCTTGTGAAAAAAGTCCTTTGTTCCTAAACATTAAATGAAATTCTGACATGAATACTAAAAGATTATTTCATTAGAAGTGATCCATTTTCTTTGTCTTTTTGTATCAGTGTTGGGCAAGACAAGAAAACACGCACTCATTGTTATAGAAAAGTGCATGACACCTAAATTCTGCCTCTCCTCCTTGACCTTCCAAGCTAATGGAAAAGAAGTGCCTCACTCAGTCTGACTTACCTCTCAAGTGCAAGTGCTACCTCTCTGCTGTAGTCAGCTACATTTTTATCGCAGACTTATCACGTAGGTCATTCTAATTTTGCATGTGAAATTATTTCACCTTCATGAATAGTCATGAGTCAAACAGGCTCAAAAAGACCCTGAACAGTTTGATTGGGAATGCTTCAACTGATGGATCAAAGATAAATTTGACCAGCAGCTGAAACTGCCATTCTCAAGTCTACTAGATCCTGGAACTTGTTCAATTGTAACTCTTGCTATTGCCACAGTGGTTTTTCTTGTTAAAAATGAAGAAAAAAACCTGCAGCAAATTAATTTCAATTTACCTGATTTTACTGCTAAGATCTTATTTTGCTAACCTCCCTAAAGCCTATAGAGGGAAAACCTATGGTTTGTAAAGCATCTTGCGCAATGAAATGGTTCCCTTGATTGAAGTCTTGAGTAAAACCATAGTATGGATAATCATAGTAGGTTATTAAATGTGTAACTCAGTTGGTCTACTGATGACAACATGTTGTTTAGTAATAGGAACTACAACAGCAAAAGAATGGATTGCATCTGTAATGTACCAACTATTTTAGAAAAGATAGCATGTATTAAAAAATAAAATTTAAAAGACATCCAAAAGTGGAAAATTATAGACCTGGGGAAATGAACTAACACTTCAAAAGTTAGGATGAGACTATGGCTTATCCTAAAAAGCAAATAGAGGTATGGAGTGCTGTCATATCTACACTGCTTCTTGGTTGCACTGATCTGTCAAAGACATCTCTGCAGCAACACCCCAAACCAGCCTGCACTCATGACACCCATATGGGGTTACCAACCCAGACACACACCGTCACTGAGTGCACAAGGGAGATGGATCCTCTGCTTCCTGCATCCCAAACTTACACAGTGAATTAGTGAACATTCTTTAAGAAACGGCTAATTATGGGGGTTAGAGAGGACTGCATTTCATTCCCTGCCAAGCCTTGTATTTCTCCTTCTGAACTCTACTTGGAAAGTAGGTGTTAGGAAGAATTTGATTAAGCTTTTGTTCTCCTTACTGTGAGACTTTGATATAAAATATGCATACACAATGGATGGTGACTAATTTCTATTTTTCATATACGGCCTGATATTTAAAGATACATATAAATGGGTAGTAGGAGGTGTCCCTGCCTATACAAGGGGGGTTGGAACTAGATGATCTCTAAGGTCCTTTGCAACCCAAACCATTCTGTGATTCTATAAATAGTTGTTAACTTTAGTCAGTTTCAGCTGTAACTGGGAAATTAAAAACACCTTTGACAATATCCCCCACCCCAAACCCATGCAAGTGAATTCAGTTTGAGGCTGAAGACGAATTAGTCCCTGTGCTTCATTCTTCAACCTTTGAATAACCACTGTGCAAGTAACAACTTTCTCTGTTTTCTGCCACTTGGACATAGGACTCCAGCTCAGTTTTCAAGCCATATCTTTCCCGTTGAAATAAATAGTGCCAAGGGATGTCTCTGGGAACAGTGATGCTCCTTTTTAGTCTCTGGCATAACCTATGTAGGAGCCATCTGGTACATTTCCATACAATTCCCATGCATTGTACAAGATGTAGCACAGCCAGGGGCCCATTCCCAGCTCCTTGTGTATGTGGTCACCTTTCCACAAGGGAAGGGAACACAATACTATGGATGTAGGTCATTCTCTACCGTTAGGTCTTAGTGTTGTGAAACACTCCTAGGCACATAGACTTTACTGAAGCTGCTACATATGTTAGCCTGGCGAAATGCCAGTCCTGCACGATGCAGAATGAGCCCTACCTTGTTACTGATAAGCCAGGTCAGTGTTAATACAAAAGGAACATTCAAAGATGTCTACTTTGTCTACTTTGCATTTAAAATAAGTGGCATTTAAAATAACATGGTGCTTTTTTACTATGAAGTGTGCCTATTAGTTTTCAGTATAGTGAGCTAAAGGAAGGAAACCCTACAGAAACCAGACCTAGCAGTGTCTGCACTTCTCTGTATGTGCTGATTCGTTAGCAGCAAAATTTCTGTCCTGGTAACATCTTATCCACAGGACAAACCCAGCAGCACAGGGAGACATCTGCTTGCTGCTTTTTACAGAGCCCATGATCCAGTTGTGCCTTACTGCTGTAAGGCCCTTCTGCCCTTTCTCTGCAACCAACCTCCCTGTCAGTAATACCTTCTGTTGTGACTAATGTGAACACAAACTACTTTCATTTCAGACTCTGCTTCAAGGAAGCAACAATCTGCTGAAGACTTCATAAGTTCTTTTCTGCTGCCAGCTGGTCTTCAGATAACAAGCAAGTTAGTTTAATAAGTAACTGGTGATTTATGATGACAGCCAGAACACCCAGAATTGTCACAGTGACAGTAACAAAGAAATAATTAAAAGAGATCTCAGCTAAGGCTCAATAAATGTTGAGTGAATATTTATATCTTACCTGGCAATTGAAAGAGTTATTTCGCTTTTTCTCCATCAAGAAAGCCTATACCCATATGCCCCATCTTCTGGGGAAAGCCCTAACCATCTTTGTGTAGATTGTTGCACACTGCTGGGAGGCATCACTCCCACCGATCCCTTAGCAGATCTACCACTCTATACAAAACCATTCAAGATTTTTACAATGGTCCAGTGCCCTGGGATCTAAGTCTGATCCTGGCTGTCAAGGCTGCTCATGTACTTTAGACACCTGTTTTCCCATCATAGAACAAGAGAGGAAAACCAAAAGCATCGACCGGGACCAATAAAAGCATCAACCCAGTCCCTAGCCTATAAAGCTCTATATTGTCCTAACTTGTCTCTCCTTGCTCTTTGCCCACAAATAAGTCATCATTTTCCACTGGTGAAATCTCAAAGAAAGAAATACAGAGCAGCCTTCCCTTCTCTGCAACCTTGTCCCTAGTAAAGAGTTTGACATGAGTTTCACACTCCTTTGAGGAGATCCATGCCCATAGGCAAGGGTCCTGCTTCTGGGAAGGAAGTGTGGCAACCAGCCTGTTAAACACAACTTTAATTCAGTCTGCAGTATATTCCCGAGGGTCTGAGGGTGCTCAACACAACGTAAGACTGCCTGGTTTCTGAAACCTGGTAAGGCTCAATATGAACTTAATTCCACCAATTCAGGTGTCTTAAGTCCAAGTAGAAGAATTTTCTATGTTAGTACATTTTGATCAAGGTGCCTTAATTCTACTCAAGTCCCACCTTAAAAGCCCATATCCCTTCTCAGTACTGGCTCCAAACAGTTACCCAAAACAAGCAGGATGAAAAAAAGTCTTTGAATACTGGTCTGATGAGCCAATGCTCATTCCTCACTCCCTGGGCAGAAAAAACATTTTATTGAAGCATTTCATCTTTGTGAAGCAAGTGATATATGCTCTGCAGCAACATATCTTTTCCAGGCTGTGAAATACTTATTAACACTGTTTCCCTGAAAAAATATTCTGTTTCCTCTTATTTAACTATTAATTCAGATATAATATTGAGAGTGAAATGAAAGGTGGTTTATTTCTTCTCTTTTTTCTACAGCAACATTCTAATTTATACAAATGAAGGCACAATTAAGCCGCCTGACATTTAATTACAATCTGCATTTCATGTAAGCAAACATATCAGAACTGAGAATGCTAATTCTGAATGCAAAAATTGCCATAATGCAACTGAAAAAAAAAATACAAATGCAAGCAGTATAAAGTGTGCTTTTTCCACTGTTTTTTCACACACGGTGTTGCTCACATGGCTCTGCAGAAGTGTGGCATGGTAACCTGGTTTCAGATAGGACAGAGTTAATTTTCTGCATGTAGCTGGTTATAATACTGTGCTTTAGATTTAGGATGAGAAAAATGTTGACAACACACTGATATTTTAGTTGTTGCTGAGCAGTACTTACACTGAGTCAAGGACTTTTCAGCTTCTCATACTGCCCTGCCAGTGAGGAGGCTGGGGCTGCGCAAGGAGCTGGGAGGCAACACAGCCAGGAGAGCTGACCCAACCTGGCCAAAGGATGTTGCATACCATATGACATCATGCTGAACATGCTGAACAATAAAACTGAGAGGAGTTGGCCAGGGGGCAGCGTGGCTGCTTGGGGACTGGCTGGGCATTAGTCAGCGAGTGGTGAGCAATTGCATTGTGCATCACTTGCTGTGTGTATTCTTTTATCATTATTATTAGTTTCCCTTCCTTTTCTGTCCTATTAAACTATCTTTATGTCAGTCCACAAGTTTTACCTTTTTTATGATTCTCTCCCCCACCCAGCTGCAGGGGGAGTGAGCAAATGGCGGTGGGGTGTTCAGCTGCCTGCCAGGTTAAACCACAACCTATGGGCAGACACCGTTTCTTATGATGCTTGTCAGCAATGATTATGAATGGAACAATAGGGGCCATATTCTCAGCTGGTTTAAATCATCACAACTGCATTGAATTCATTAGGATTGCCCAGTTTACACCAACAATGTGTTTCCTGAGGGCTAAGCAGTGCTCTTCCATGAAGCTATGCTTATTTACACTGTCTGTGAATCAGATATTATACAACCAGAATCCAACAGTTTCTTTGCCAAATTAAAAAAATAAGCAATAGTTTTTTTAAATTATAAATTTCTTAGTAAAATTTACTACAACAGCTCCAAATTCCTCTTTGCAAGTAAGATCTGCACTGCGATTAGCCTTCACACTGATCTGGTACAGGTCTTTGTTTTAATTGAAGAGGGGAAAGGTGGTGGCACATCTTCAAACGTTAACTGGTAACCAATGAAAAAAAGCAGATTGTGTTAAGAAATCATATCAAAATATACCCAAGAAACCATGGAGTAAGAACTTCTTCACAGAATCACAGAATCACAAAATTATCAAGGTTGGAAAAGACCTAGAAGATCATCTAGTCCAACCATTACCAATACTTCCCAGCTAAATCATATTCCTCAACACAACGTCCAAACGTTTCTTGAACACTCCCATGGTCAGTGACTCCACCACCTCCCTGGGCAGTGCATTCCAATGCCTGATTACCCTTTCCGAGAAGTAATACTTCCTAAAGTTCAGCCTGAACCTCCCCTGTCTCAGCTTGAAACCATTCCCTCTAGTTCTATCACTGATTACACGAGAGAAGAGGCCGACCCCCAGCTCACCACAACCTCCCTTCAGGAAGTTATAGAGAGCTATAAGGTCTCCCCTGAGCCTCCTCTTCTCCAGGCTGAACAATCCCAGCTCCCTCAGCCGCTCCTCATAAGGCCTGTGCTCCAGACCCCTCACCAGCTTCGTGGCGCTCCTCTGAACGCGTTCCAGGGCCTCAATGTCTTTCTTGCAGTGAGGGGCCCAAAATTGAACACAGTACTCGAGGTGCGGCTGCACCAATGCCGAGTACAGGGGGACAATTACCTTCCTGTCCCTGCTAGTAACACTGTTTTTGATGCAAGCCAGAATGCCGTTGGCCTTCTTGGCCACCCGGGCACACTGTCGGCTCATGTTCAGCCGAGAATCAATCAGTACCCCCAGGTCTGTTTCCTCAGCACAGTCCTCCAGCCACTCTGCCCCAAGCCTATAGCGCTGCCTGGGGTTGTTGTGGCCAAAGTGCAGGACCCGGCATTTGGTCTTGTTAAACCTCATCCCGTTGGCTTCAGCCCAGCTCTCCAGCCTATCCAGATCCCTCTGTAGGGCCTCGCTACCCTTAGGCAGATCGACACTCCCTGCCAATTTGGTGTCATCCACGAACATACTGAGGGTGCACTCAATGCCCTCATCCAAGTCATCAATAAAGATGTTGAAGAGGACAGGCCCCAGTACCGACCCCTGGGGGACTCCACTCATGACTGGTCTCCAACTGGATTTGACTCCATTTACCACCACTCTCTGAGCCCGGCCCTCCAGCCAGCTCCTTACCCAGCTGAGAGTGTACCCATCCAAGCCACGGGCTGCCAGCTTTTGCAGGAGGATAGCATGGGAGACAGTGTCAAAGGCTTTGCTGAAGTCTAAGTAGACCACATCAACAGCCTTTCCTTCATCCATCAGACGGGTCACAGGATCGTAGAAGGAGATCAGATTGGTCAAGCAGGACCTGCCCTTCACGAACCCATGCTGGCTAGGTCTGATCTCCTCAGCGATCACCTCCACCAGTTCCTTCAGCACTCTCGGGTGAATCTCATCCGGACCCATGGACTTGTGACAGTCCAGTTGGAGTAGTGATTCCCTGACCACTTCTTCAAGAATCACAGGGGGTTCAGTCTGCTTCCCAGCCGAGACTACCAAGTCAGAGCGTGGGGAGCCCTGGGAATAACCGAGATGACTTTTAAAGACAGACGTAAAGAAGGCATTCAGAACCTCTGCCTTTTCCTTATCCTCTGTGATCACATTCCCAGCCTCATCCAGTAAAGAATGGAGGTTCCCCTTTGTCCTCCTCTTACAGTTGATGTATTTGTAAAAGAGTTTCTTGTTTGTTTTCACCCCAGCGGCCAGCTTAGATTCAAGCTGGGCTTTTGCCTCTCTGATTTTCCCTCTACATATCTTAACAGCCTCTTCACCATAAGCATCTTGTGAAGATGGGTGAAGAATCTGGGTCACTGGGAACTCACCATAATCTCTCCCTCCTGGGAAAACACAAGTAACATTAACCTTCACAGTCAGAGAGACACTGAAAAGCCGAGTGTAACAACAAAAAAGAGTGCAAATACTAGAGTTCGTCTAAATCAGTCTTCAGCGTGTTATTAACAATAATTGTATAGTGGTATGTCTGGCCTAATAAGAACTGTAGTATTTTCGCTTAGAAAGTGAATACATTAATTATACTAAAAAGAAATTCTTAGCTCTGCCAATCAGATGCCCATAACAAGATTTTCCTTGTAAAAACAGCTGGGATTTGTAAGCTGCTTGATCTCTGGCAGAATAAAGACCATGCACTATGGACTTGCAGAGATCAAGGGAAGGATTCAGTTACCTAAACACCGGCATTTAATGCCCTTTGAGACACCCTGCCTGGCTTCCAGCTGCTGTGGTTTATGGATTTCCCATAAATTATGTGTCATATGTGCCAGCTCATATCCAAATGATCCCCTGACTGTGCAGACCACAGGTATGATTGCAGAAAGATCTAAGCATCCAGTGTGACCACAGATAGTTTTGCACATCTTAGGATGGCGTCTTGGGCTGTTCCATGTGCTGACTTCTTAGCTGCAGAAGGAAATCCATCATAATCACCTTTTTGCCAAATAAAATTACATTGGCTGGCTTGACTCAAAATCATGTTTTTATTTATACATCTCCCTAGTGTCTGACAGAATTAAAAACATTCTAGGGACTTAATGTGCAGGAGGTGTCAGTTTATTGAAAGACTTTTATCTTTGTATTTTGGAGTTGGTAATTACCTCTCATGAGTGAAACAAAAGGCTAGTCTCTGCTCTGGCTGCCTTTCATCTTCCTTCAAACTAAATGTGATTCCAGACTGTTTTCTTGGCAATGATTTTACTAATATAGCAGGTTGTTACAAACCGATATTATTTTCATGATACAAAATTAATTAGAAAAGTCTGCTGTAATTTATAAATATGCAGTTACGGTTAAGCAAATAAGAATTTGAGATCTTGCAAGGTTCCTAGAGGGTTGTTATTTGCACGATTCCAGTGCATCCAGAAGAAAGAGTCCCCGATTTGTCCTCTGATGTAAAATTACAATTTACCTTATTCTTTTGGGAATTGCTAATGTATTAAAACATGTTTCTGGAGTTCGTTCAAATTAATTACTATGAAAACAAACGAATGTGTGGAATAGCTGTTACAAAAAAACACAACCACCAAAATACTCTAATTACTTCCGAAGACCAAGTAAGCTTTTTCCAAATAAGCAAAAGGAGGGTGTAAGCTTCATATTGCTTTATATGATACTCCAGATATTACATTCAAAGAGATTAAATCTCAGACAAAGTACATAGTGCCTCTTACTTTATGTCTCAATTTACTCCTCAATGAAAGTTTGTATTACCCTTCCTTATTGTACAGGCTCATCTATGACCCTCCCAGGTATCAACCTGACTTCCTGAGTACTAAAGGTCACAGAATTTCCTTCCATGTCTCTGATATTGACCCTAATTCACAGAATCACAGAATCACAGAATGTTAGGAATTGGAAGGGACCTCGAAAGATCATCTAGTCCAATCCCCCTGCCGGACCAGGAACACCTAGATCAGATCACACAGGAACGCATCCAGGCGGGCTTTGAATGTCTCCAGAGAAGGAGACTCCACAACCTCTCTGGGCAGCCTGTTGCAGTGCTCTGTCACCCTCACTGTAAAGAAGTTTTTTTTTCATATTCAAGTGGAACCTCTAATGTTCCAGCTTGAACTCATTGCCCCTTGTCCTGTCACTGG
>WKFP01012470.1:0-33231 GCA_011057875.1 Pterocles orientalis
CGGAGCCCCCGCAGCCCGCCGCAGCCCCCAGCTCGGCCGGTGCCCCCCAGACAGAGGCACGGGGGGGGGTCCGGCCGCCGCCATGCCCCGGGGGAGCGGAGCCACCGACCCGTCCCCGGCCTTTATCCCACCTCCGACGTGCCACCGGCCTCGGCCGCGCTTCCCGCAGACGTGGGTGGGGGGAGAAACCCCCTCGACCCGCCCGTCCGGGGCCCGCGGGGGCGAATCCTCCCCGGGCTGTGCTGGGGGGTCTCGGCCGCCCCGCTCCGGGCACCACGTCCTGCGGGCGGGCGGCTGGGGACGGCGCTGGCCCCGGGGGTCCCCGGTGCGGCCGGTGCTGTGCCCCCGGTGCGGCGGAGGGCTGGCGGGAGCCGCTGCGAGGCCGGGACCCTCCTTCCCCCGGGCGGGCGCGGGGTCTGTCCCTCGGGATCTCCTCACCCCGGTGTCCCGGGAGGGGCCGGTGCCCGGGCTGGCGGAGCGGGGCCGCGGGGGGACCGGGGCCCATCCCCACCCGGTTTCTCTGCGTTTGGCCGCTGTCGGGTTTCGGCCCCGCGAACCCGCCCGGCGCTGGGAGGGGGTTTGGTGGGAACCCCCCCGAGGGGCCGCCGCTACCGGTCAGACCAGCGCCCGGGAGCGGCTCCGGGAACCAGCGGCTCCGGGAACCAGCGGCTCCGCGGCGCGAACGAGCCGGAGCCGTGTCGGGGGAAGGGCCGCAGGCCCCCCGCAGCGGGACCCACCCGATCCCGGGGGACCCCTCGGGGCCGTGCCCGGTGCGGGGAGCGGGGGGCAGCCGCGCGGTTCCCGGCGGAGCCGTTCGCCCGGGGCCGGTTCTCCCGGCAGGACGGGGGGACGAGGACTGGGGGAGACCGGGGGTGAAGCCGCTGGGGGGGCTCCCGGGGCCGCGGGGGGAGCCCTGGGCCGGCGCTGTCGGGCAGCGAGACCCCCCCCTCCCCGAGCAGGGGCCGGTCCCCGCCGCCACCGGGCTCAGCGCTGGGGGGGGGCCGGGGCCACCCGCGAGGGGAGGGACGCACGCGGCCCGCGGCGGCGGCCGGAAGCGGAAGTGCAGGGGGCGCGCGCGTCGCCATGGCGGCGGCCGGAAGCGGAAGGCGCGCGGGGCCGATGGCGGCGGCGGGGGGCGCGGCGCTGTGGCGGCGGCTCTCGGCCTGGCTACCGCGGGGCCGCCCGGGGCTGGCCGCGCTGCTCGGCCGCCTCTCCGACCGCCTGGCCCGCGGCCGCGACCGCCGCGCCCGCAGGTAAGGGCCGCGCCGGACTCCTCCCGGGCTCCTCTCGGTGCGGCTCCCGCCCCGTGCTGCGTCCGCGCCGCCTCCCCCGGGCCGCACCGGGCGGGAGCCCTCGGCCGCCCGCGGTGTCGGTGTGGCGTTGTCCGGGAAGGCCTGGACGGGCTGTGCCCTGCCCCCGCGGTCGCCGCTTCCCCTTTCCCGGCTCGTCCCGGGGGGTTTCTGCTCCGCCTGTGCCCGGCCGCGCCCGTGACAGACACCGCGGGGGGCGGGAAGGGCGGCGCTGCCGGTAAGGGACCCCCCCGGCCTCCCCCGGCCCTCCGGCGGGGCGGTTCCGCGGGAGCGGCGGGGATCTCCGCGGTGGAGCAGCGCTGGGAGGACGGGCTCGGCCGGGGCCGGGGTTTGGGCTCGGCCGGGGCCGGGGTTTGGGCTCAGGCTCGGGTTCGGGGCTGGTTCTGCTCCCCCAGCTCCTCCAGGGCTGTGGGCCCGCGCTTGCTGCCCGTGTGCCCCGGGACAGGGCGGCATTTGTTTCCTTGTGGATTTACTTTACTCCTGCTGTCGTTCAGGATGTGACCCGTTTGCTCGTTCCCCCTCGGCTGGTGCGGGTCCCGCGCAGCCCCACGGCACTGGCCGGGGTTTCGGTGACGGGGTTTGTCAGTGGAAGGGGAGATCCCCCCGCTCCCCGGGCGCAGGTCCCACCCTGCCTGTGCTGGGGCTGTGCCTGGCACGGGAGAGCGCAGCGGGGCTGGGGGCTGCTCCTTCCAGCAGCAGCCTGGGGTGGGTGAACTGTCAGACCCCCTGGGGGGGGTTCACTCTCGTTTTAAATGGATCTGAGTGGGGGGAGTGGGCCTTCGCTCCCCTTCCCACAGCTCGTTCCTGGCACAGCGCAGCGAGCGGGACCCAGGAGCTGACCCCTTCGAAAATGACCCCAGCTCTCCTGTCCCTCCGTCTCGTCCCCGGAGCAGGAGGGACGGGGAGGTGCAGCTGCGGGGAGGCAGAGCTGCCCTTGCTGCCAGACCAGCTGCGTGTGACGCTAAAGGGGACAAACAGCCACAGCCTCAGACTGCTTCCTCCCGCCGCTCTGGCCGCAGCCACGCTCCCCTGAACAGCTCCTCTCCCGATTTTCACCAGTGTGTGCTGCTGCCTTCGTTTTGCTGATGCTGCTCCTTTGGTGGGGCTGCGTGACGGAGACGACAATTCGTGCCAAAACCAAAATGTTAAAAAAATGGAGTTGATTGTCCTTCTGTAGAACCGCATCCTGGGATCAGAAGTGATCACACAAGATGCCTTGAGGAAATCTTTAAAGGTCTTTTCCCCCAGTCTTAGGGCATCACTTTGCCCTGTGTTGGTAAGAGAGCGCTGGAAGGGTTCTGTGTTTCGTTTTAATTAATGCGGTGCCTGACGCAATCTTCTGGACGAGTTAAACTTATTTTTGTCGAGGTGGCGTCTCTCCTGTCACGGCGTGTCTCCACTCGCCCTTCCCCTGGACCGCAGACGCGCTGCAGTCGTCCTGGCTGCGCCTCGGGGCTCTGTGTCAGCCCCCCTTCTGCTGGGGGCCCTGGGTTAAGCCAAGGAAATTATTTTCACGCTCTCTTTCGGTTTCATCGGTGTTTTTAGCGTAAATAAATCACTGGACTGAGCCCTGGAGAGAGACGCCTGGATTCAAAGACCAGTGGTTTGTCGCTCCCCCCGTGTGGTGACGTACGCGTGGGTGAAAGGACGGCGCCGCATCCTGCAGTTTCACTTCACCTCTGGTTCTGCAGATGAGGTTTTACGGCGAATAAGAGGGTTTCAGCTCCATCATGAGTTTGTGTACCAAAACCACAATTTTTAAAAATAGAACACACACAAAAAATCCCTCGTTTATATTTAGGGTCAACTTTTTATGCAGAAAAGATTTGAGGTGGTTCCTCCTGGTTCCGTTTTCTCTTTCCGGTTAACTCGATGATGTGGAGTACATGGGAAAGGCTCCCCCTCGCCCCATTTTCTGTTTCTCTGAAAGCTGGCTTGTTGAAGTTTGGAATTTTGATGATTTCTTCATAATGTTACGTGTTTTCTGGCTGTTGTGTGTGTACGGTTGAAAGGGTTGTGGTACCCCCGGGGAGTCACTTGGGCTATTTTCAGTCACCAGTGGGTAGAAGCTGCCGCTTCGGTGGACAGTTGCTGTGCCACCGTTACTGTTGACTGGAGCAAAATGCTGATTTATCTGATAACAGCAAAAGCCTTTGGCTCTGGGTGCTGGATAAGTTCTAAAATTTCAGAATGGGATTGAAAAATCAGACAGGGTCGATATGCTCTAAACTGTGCAAACAGCAAAAAGTCCGGAGTGTGGAATTATTGGAGATGAGTGGAAGCACAGAATTCATCCGACGGCTCAAACCCAATCGTGCCGGTGCCCCAGGTCGGTTCTGCTCCCTCGGCAGCTCCGGGAAGGGGCTGCCCGACGAGCGCCTGGCCGACCCGTACACCCAGTGCCCGGCCTCGCGGAGGGAGGATGCAGTTTAACTTTCAGCTTTCGTGTTCTTTGCCAGAACGTGGCTTCTTGGAATCGTGTTTCTGGAAAGTGTCTTGTCCGTTGTACAGGCTTTTGGAAGTATGGTTGGCCAGGATTGACCCAGAATAGCAAGGAAAATATTTATCTCCTCTTGCTGGTTGTTTTCATAGAACACATAAAATCTGCCGCTGTTCCTTGGTAGGAATAACTCCAGAGAATGTCGTTTGTAATCTGCGGGGCTGGGTTATACCCTGACATTGTTACTGCTCCGCAAGCCGTGCGTTTTGTTGTTTGTAAAGAAAGGATTTTGGGTGCTCGCATGAACTCACGCGGCTCGGTCTCCCTCGCACGGGGCGGTCACGTAGCCGTGGGTCCCTGCTCCCAGCACGTGGCCCGTGTGTTGAGCCGGGAGCGGAGCAGAGGTGGCGAGGGTCCTGCTCAGGGGCTGAGGGTTGCAGAGAATGTGCTTGGAAAACAGCATTTCTTGTGTTTCTTTCCTGCTTTGGTTTTTATTTTACCATCTCGTACGGAGCCAGGTCCACGTGAGCTGCTGGAAAATGCCATCCCAGGAATTCCTGCACAGATTGACTCAGGTTTTTGTTGCGATGACTAGTCGGTGACAAACTAGTGGATTTTCCAGGAAACACAACTGCAAACTGCCCTGGTTCTGCGTAAGGGTGTTCAGAAACCCTGTGGAGATCCAGGGTTTTGTCATGAAGCAAACGAGTGAAATCATCTTCCTGGAATCTGCGGTCACTTGGGCTCTGGATTGTGGTAAAACCTAAAAGTTCCTCCTAACAAATTCTAGTAAAGGTCATAATCAAGTTTCTTCTTGGTACGTGGGTGGCAGAACGCGTCAGGAGGGGTCACAGGATGGCGGCTGCCTGGTGGCCCGGGACCTGGCGTTCCTCTGGGATGGGACCAGCCGCCGTGGGTCCGTCCTGACGGCAAGGCTGAGTCCCGCCGGGAGGATCTGCAGGGCAGGGTGTTTTCTGGCAGGTTTGGGGATGTGGTTCAGTCCCTTGCTCCTCGATTCCTGGATCTCATGGGAGCTGCTGCCGCTAATTGTGCTGAAATGTGGTTTTGTCATGCGGAGAGCTCCCGCCGGGGGTTATTGTACGACTGGATGGATCCGCAGCTGGAGCCTCCAGAGAAGATGCCGTTTGGTTCTTGCCCCCAAGCACGGCTCTTAGCAGTAAGCTGGCTTCTTCCCCGAGTGGCTTCAAAGGGATTAAGTTTGTTCTGAAATTGCTTTTTAAAGAATGAGCTTCCTGCTGTTCCTTTGAAGTTTGCAAGAGACGTCTCGACCTTCTTGGAGGGCTTGTGCGGAATGCGGGGGGCTGCCTCGTGGTCGTGGTTCTTGGCGCGTACCTGGTGACACGCTCTGTCCTGCGGTGGCTCGTTCGGCTGGTGTGACTTCAGTGCCTCTGCTGGGTCTTGCACTTGGGCACTTGGCGTGTTGCAGATCTTTTTGTGGATAAGTCTGAGGGGTTGAGGCATTCTTCCGTTTCGTTAAGGAACTTTTAGAGCACCGTGACTTTTGAAACGTCTTTACCTCAGACAGAAACAACTCCTTGGCCCAGCTGAGAGCGAAGCTGGACGTGGCGGTGGCTGTTGCCGCGGCAGAGCTGCTGCGTGTGTGACAAAGGTGGTTCGGAGGTGGCTGAGGACAGGGACAGCTGGTGCCACAGCGGCACCACCGGACAGCTGATCTGGGGGTGTTTGGGACACTCGCATCCTCCGTTTCTCCAGCTTCCAGCCTGTTTCCTCTCCCGTGTTCCTGTTCCGAGGGCAGAGTTGTTTCCCCTCATCTCCCCTGCCAGCTGGGGGAAGGAGCCGGTGATGCTAAGGGCTGTTCTCCCACCTTTTCCCTGTGTTTTTCTGGATTTTGGTGATTCCGCTGGGATCGTGGAAGGGGAAGGGCATTCTTGCCCTTGGGGATCCTTGCGATGTCTTGGCCCTGCTGCAGCTCCTGCTTTACCTGCTCGGAGGCTGTTTGTGGGAAGCGCAGAATTTCTCCGTCCTTCTCTTCACAGGTCATCATGGCTTCTCCTGGCCCCACTGCTCTCCCCGCCTGTTCCTGTGGTCACAGCGCCAGCTTGCTCGCTCTGTCCGGAGGGAGCACACAGGTTCCAGTGGATCAGGAACCTGGTTCCAGAGTTTGGCATCTGCAGCTCTCACGTCAAGGTGCTTTCGTCCCCAGCTGAGTTCTACGAACTCCTGAAGGTGAGTTGTGGGTCCCAGGTCGCGGGAATGGTTTTGGGGGCTGGGAGCTGCCGCGGAGAACTGTAGACAGGGTGATAGGAAGGAGCTTCTGCAGGTTCCTAGTCCTGCCTGCTACTGGAACAGGATTGCTGTGAGCGCTGGGTCAGGCCAGGCTTTGGCTGAGTCGTGCAGACAGCTGAGGACGGAGGTTCTGCCCCCGGTGTGCCGGTCCCGTGCTGCCGTCTCAGTGGTTTACAGTTTTTTTCTGGTGTCCAAAGCTGTTTGTGGCTGCTGCTCAGCTGTAAACACCAAGAGGAGTTTGGCTCCATTGTCTCTGTAACTTCTCTTGAAGCTGCCCCCAGCCTCCTCTGCGCAGCCCGGAACAGGCGCAGCTCCCCCCGTCCGCCCAAAGCTCTCCTGGGTCGGCACAGCGTGAATCCCGTGACGCTGCAGCCCTTAGGTAGTGGCAGGGCGGAGGTGAGCATTCGTTTAGCTCCGTTGCTGGAGTCTTTTCACAACGCGTACATCTGAAACATGGTCTGAGATCGCCAGGGCGAGCTGCTGGAGAGCAAGGCTGCAGCGGCCAGGGAGCAGCGGGGAGAGGGGGAGAGCGCTGTCACCGGGGGTCTCCAGGCTGCAGCTACTTCCCAGGGTGGGATACAGGGGATGAAGGCAGTTGCAGAATGAAAGCTGGGATTGCCAGGACTGGTACAATCCCGGTGCTGCAGCTGCCGGGTGGTAATGGCTCTTGTCTGTCGTAGTTCTAGCTGCAGGGACTCTGGTCCCCAGTGTTCCAGTGTTGATTTCTTCCGTGATTTTGGGATGCAGCCATGATGCTGGTGTTGCTCTGTAAAGACCTGTGTGTTTTACGTCTTTGCTATCGGGTGTTGTCCTTGTGCCTCTCCTCCAAGGCAAGGGAGGCAATGCGGTGATTTGGCCGAAGCGGTTCTCCTCGGGGAGCCGCGGCTCCTCTCTGCTCGGGACCGTCAGCTCCTGGTGATCGCAGAGACCCCGGGTGACACTGAACTTGTTCTCTGCTGCTCCCAGGTGCAGATAAAAACAGCCAAGCAGCGGGTGGTGATGGCTTCGCTGTACCTGGGAACGGGGCTCCTTGAGCAGGAGCTGGTGAGTGTGGACGGGGACGGGGATGGGGAAGGGGAGGAGATGAGGGCAGAGGGAAGGTGCCTTTGCAGAAAGCGTCCTGCTCCTGCGGGTTTGGGGAGGGTGGGAGGTGCCGTTTGTGAGCTTGGAATGCCCTTAAACCTTCCCTTCACTTCACACGGGTTTTCTCCTCAAGAGTTTTCCCAGGGTTCTGGCCGCGTTCGTGCGCTGGTGTGTGGCCTGGGGGCGGGAGGAGTTTGAGGGGAGGCACAGGGAGGCTCTGTTTCCGGGCAGTGCACAGCCCTGGAGATACAGAACCTTTCACGGGATAACGAGCCTGGATCTCCAGGCTATTGGAGGTTACTGGCGTAGTGCTTAGAGGGGTTTTGCAGAGCTGTGGGATCATTGTTATGGTTTTTTTCTGGCTTTTTTTCTTGAACACGATTAAAGTTTTACACGTGCAGCGCTGTTCTGTCCTCCAAGGACAGCAGCAGATGCAGCGTCAGCTCTCTGCGTGTAAGGCAGAGGTCACTTTTGCTTTGTGTCGTTTACCTTCTCTGTTTCCTGCTCTTCCCTCTAGAGATAAAAGACCTTCAGGGAGAAGCCTGACCTTGGCCTGCTTCTGATCTTAGAATGCAAATTTCACAGCAGGGTAAAGGTGGAAGGAGCCCCGAACGGGGTTTTGCGCCTGGCTTTGTCTGGGCTCGTACAGGAGATTTGAAAACAGCCCGGTAGTTCAGGCATGAAACTGCCTCTGCCTGATTTGTGAGCTCCTACCCAGGTTTCTCTTTGGTGATGCAAATCTGTTGCTCTTCAGAGGCTTGGAGAATGTGCGCGTGGACAATCGCTGCCCTTTCATGTGGTGCTTCAGGCAGACAGAGTGGGGTGCCAGCCTGACAGATGCAAACTCTGAACCAGAAATGTTCTGTGCGAGCAGGAAAGACTCACCCTGGGGTGTGGAAGCTCTCGTGGGCTGCTGAACACTTTCCTTTTAAAGCTTTATTTGCCTTCTGTAATGAGTAGAGAAATCTCTCTCTGCAGGTGGATTGCTTAGAAGAAACACTGGAGAAATCACTGCAAGCAAAAGGATCGTCTAACGTCAGAGTTTCCATTCTCCTTGACTACACCAGGGGATCTCGGGGTAGGTGTTACGATGCTTTGCTTTCTCCAAAGGCTCGTTTTACAGCTAGCCTGGATGAACTGTTTTTTCAGACACTGTCTTCACTGATTGCACCTCCGTGCTGAAATCACACACTTTTCAAAACTGGCCTTTTGTTTACCAGTACCTACTTATTCCCAGAAAATCCTCAAGCTGAGCAGCTTTTCTTCTGAAAACAGGTGGTAGGAGTGAGAAGGGCCAAACTCTGCTCTGGGCAGCTTGTGCTTCTTGCTTAGCTCACCTGGCGCTCGTTCGCCCGTATCCATGGTGCTCTCCTACATTTTCATCTTTAAAGGAAAGGGGGAATTGTTTGCAGTAGCACTGCATTTAATCAGAAACCTTTGTGGTGACTCTTTGTAGCGTTATCGGTGCTGGGTGTGGCTTGATTAAGAAGCTTGAATGGTGTCAGACCTGCTCCGTGACCGTGTCCAAGGGCCATTCACCAAAGAACTCACAGTTCGGGATGTGGGTTTCAGTATTGACACAGTGCAAATGAAAGTGACTAAAAAACCAAACAAGGAGAGCATGTGAGGTTGGGGGGGATGAGTGCTGGTTCTGTGGACAGCTGGGGTGCCGTGCCGCCGTGTGCCCGGTGTGATCCTGAGTGGGAAACTCTTGTCTCTCAGGCAGGAAGAATTCTCGCACAATGCTGATTCCGTTGCTGCAGCGATTCCCCGAGCAGGTCCGTGTGTCCCTGTTCCACACCCCAAACCTGCGTGGGCTTCTCAGGCTCCTGATTCCGGAGCGTTTTAACGAGACCATCGGGCTGCAGCACATCAAGGTCTATCTCTTTGACGATAACGTGATCCTGAGCGGGTGAGTCCTGCCTCGTCAGGCCCTTGCATGACTCGTTTCGCTGGGGTTTTGAGGCGCGGTGTGCGTGCTTCCAGTGGTGTCCGAACTCCACTGTTGGCGTCTGTTCTGTCTGTAGCGATCATATCGGTGTCTTCTGAGATGGAAGAGCAACCATAGCTCTTCCACGTGAGATTCTCATATGAAAGAGAGTCTTTCTCAAAAGGAAGAAAGAAGGATTTCTCGAGATCCAGAGGAAATGACCAGTTTGTACTCTAGTCCAGTTACGTGGAGAGTGAGATCTGTAACCCGCGCCGGGGTGTTGAGGATCCTGTGCCTGTGCTCTCCTGGAACTCAACTCCTCCTTTTCTCTCCTAGCGCAAACCTGAGCGATTTGTACTTCACCAACCGTCAGGACCGCTATGTGCTCCTGCAGGACTCTCCTGAGATCGCAGACTTCTTCACGGAGCTAGTGGATGCGATTGGGGATGTGTCTCTGCAGTTGCAGCAGGACGACACGGTCCAGATGCTGGAGGGGATGGTGCACCCATACCAAGGTAGGAGGCAGCTCTCTTGCCTGGCTGGGTGACAGGATCCAGAGGAGGGGAGCGGCAGCCAGGGCTTCAGGGTGACTCGAACTCCCTCCGTTTGTGAATTGCTGAGTGTCTGACCGCTGTGTGCAGACCGCGGGCTGTCCCGTTCCTGTGCCATCCGTTATTAAAATCGAGATTGCTGGAGTTTTGAGGCTGGATCTGTCAGTGTTCCTCGCGCAGGGGCTGTCACAGCTCGCCTGGCAGAGTGTGCAGAGGCTGGAAGTTCTCTCTAACTGTCTCATTGCTGCTTCATAATTCTGCTGCTTGTGACCTTAAACAAGAACTTAAATTCCTGGAGAGGTTCTTTCTATTTTTGATATTAATGTTTATAATTCTAGATGTTCTGGGTGTGCGTATTCTGAAAGTTTCATGAATGTGCTGCTATTTTTGGTAGTTAATATTTCATAGTCAAGTCTATTCTGGGAACCAAATGAATATTGGATTAGGAAGGTGGAGAACAAGCGCTGAAGTGGGCAGGGAAGGGCATCTGTCTGTTGGGCTGGTTGCATCGTGGGTTTCTGTCCTGGCCCTGTGCGCTGCTGCGTGACCGGGGCAGCAGTTTGTTCTGTGTGTTCCAGTTCGTTCCTGGTTACCGTGTTAGCTTTGCCCTGGTCTTTGCATTTCTCTGTCGAGCTGCTGCCAGTCAAATTTCTCACCCCTCTTAAAGCTGAATGTTTTTCTTCTATCCTGTACCTTTGCTAACCTTAAAACATCTGCTTTTGGGAAGAAAGTTGGGCGGTCTGTGTGTCAGCTCCCGTCAGTAGTTTTTCCTGCCACGCCACGGGTGATGTGGAGCTCTCCACCTTTAGGTCTCAAACACAGTCGCTGTGGTTTTCCTGCAGGAGACAAGACGGCTTACTGTGAGATAGCGAATCGAAGAGTTATGGAGGTGATCAACTCCGCCAGGACGCGACAGGAGCTCCTTCACGCAAAGGCTTTCCACAGCAGCCAGCAAGGCAGCGCCTTGTTATCCCAGCAAGGCTCTCAGGCGCCTGGGGCTCTGAAACCAGCACCCGACACCTGGATCTATCCCTTGATCCAGATGAAACCTTTTGGGATTCAGATAGATGAGATGGTCACGGAGACGCTGCTGACGGAGGCTGAGCGGGACGCCAGGATCTACCTGACCACCGGCTACTTCAACCTGACCCAAGCTTACATGGACCTCGTTCTGGGCACTCGGGCTGAGTATCGCATTCTTCTGGCCTCGCCGGAGGTGAACGGCTTTTTCGGTGCCAAAGGGGTGGCCGGCGCCATCCCTGCTGCCTACGTTTACATTGAACGGCAGTTTTACAGCGAGGTCTGCTGCCTTCGCCAGCAGGAGAGGGTCCAGCTGCAGGAGTACTCCAGGGCCGGGTGGACTTTCCACGCCAAAGGTAAGGGCTCCGTTTCCCACCAGGGCTTGTTCAGAGGGCGTTTGAGGCTTGTGCGTGTTTGGATTGTGCAGCTAGTGCGAGGGCATGGCTGGGTGCCCAGTCTAGACTTCACCTCCAGAGTATTCAGCACAGGTTGGAACGCCTTGCTCGCATAGACCTGGAAGGTTTGGGTCACTCAGGGAACGGCCACGCAGAGTCCTGCCTTGCCTCTGGATTTCTGGTTCAGAAATAGTCCCAGAGATCGTAGAGGAATCGTCCCTGCGGTGACAGTAAGGCGTTGTCTTGATGTGAAACTTGGTGTGAAGGAAAAGGAAGCATCTGGCCGTGTTGATGGCTGCAGGGGCAGCTGTGACTCGGGTTCTTCTCCCCCTCTTGCCGGTGCTGGCACAAGCAGCGGTGACTGTCGGGGACCCCGGGCAGGAGGGGAGCTCGCTCACGGTGACTGCCCGTGGTCCCGGACGCCGCGTTCTCTCGGCGGGAGGTCGTTGTGGGGATGACCCAGGTGCTGAGGAATTCGTACCAGCTTCTGCTTACAGCGGGCGGGAAAGCGCGTCGCGGTGAATAACGGCACCCGCGGGCCTTCTGGGAGCCGGAGGCAGCTGGAGGGGAAGTTGCTGAGAAATGGACATTGCTTAACAAACGTAGTTAATAAACACAAATAATTGATACTGCCCTCACGGTCTGTAGAAGGCCCCCGATTCTTTCCTGTTTGGTAGGCTGTGTGCGGTTTTCACGAGCCCGGTGCCACCTTGACCGAAGGATGGCTGTTTTCCCTGAATGGTTGTTGCTGGTTGTGTCTCATCATTTTCCTTCCAGAACATTCAGTCCCTGACTCTTCTCCTGCTTTATCCACAGTGGTATTTGGTTGCTCCGGTTTTAATGATGCAGATAGTTTAGGAAATCTACTTAATTGAGGATTTATTTTTTTTGAGGAGTCTGACGCATGTGACACTGGGTTCTTAGGGTGTTCCCACGGGGGGTGTGCCAGCGGGACACCACAAAGCGACGTGGTCTCGGGGTCAGGCGTGGCCCTCGGTCGAGCCGAGGCGTCTTTGCCGTGTTCCACAGCGTCAGCCCCGTGTCACCTCCTGCGATGGCTCGCGTCCCCGGTCCCCTCTGTTCCCTGAGCAGTGCCCGCGCCGGCGCTGACGAACGCGGCTGCGGGGACACTTCCCTGGCACGCAGCACGTGCCCGCGGGGCTCTGGCCTGTCCCTGTTCCCGAGCTGCTCTCCGCGGTGTGCTGGAGGAGGCCGGCGGTGGATGGTGCGGGGGTGGCTCTGTCTGCCCCGCTGCCGGCACCTCGCAGGACGGTTCAGAGGCTGTGAGGAGGGAAAGCTGCTGCCTGGGGGTTGCCAGGCTGTCCCTGTGTCGAAACTACCACCTTCCTGACGGGTGTTGTGCCTCCTGCCGCGAGACCAGGAACTCGCGCTGCGGAGCCCTGGTGTCGGTCCCGGGCAGCCCGGAGGAGGTGCCTGCCCGCCTGGGAAGCCGCGTGTGGTCTGTCTTCCAGGAAGCACGTGCTCGAGCCGCCTGTGGTTCACAGGTTCCTCCCCTTGCTGGGCACTGCTGACTCCGAGTGGGATTTTGTGGTTTGGCACGGACCGCGCTCGGCAGGCACCGGCTGCTTTTCCAGGCTACCGGAGCGTGCGGCAGGCGGTCCCGCCGGGGCCGGCTGTACCTTCCCGTGCAGCGCCTCGGGCTCGCTCTGAGCCGCCGTGCTCTCCTGGAGAGAGGGACGGGGGACTCTGGAGTCCAGCGCTGCCGTGCCTGGCAGAGGGGCAGTCGGAGACGTTTGCTGCCTTGTTTCTGCTTCCCCTCTGGAGCGCTGGCAGGGTCGGGCGGCAGCTCCCTTCCCTGGCACACGCCGGGTTCACCGCGTTTCCTTCCGCGGGCGCCACGGGGCACAAGGGGGAAAAGGAGGAAACCTTGGAGACGGGTGAGGGGTGGTTGTACGGTCTGGCTCCTGGAGGAGGACAGGAGGTTCCTAGCAGTGGCTCCTGCCCGTTCACACTTCCTTTGTGGGCCAAGACGAAAGGCACCCTTTAGTCTCCGATAGGATCTGGCTGATTTACACCGTGACTGCTGGTTTGTAAACCCTCCCAGCTCCTCCTGAAACACGTTGGTTCCTCGTGCAGCATCCCGCGGGGTGTGTTCCCAGCCGGGTTGCGCCTGGCCGTAGGTTTGTTCCCTGCTGCGTGCGGGTGGGAGCCGCAGACCCGTGCCGCCAGAGGCTCTCCGGGCTGGGACGTCGCGGAGCCTGCCTGCAGCCCGGCACATCTCCCCGCGTCCTGCCGCACCGCTGGGTGTGGTGTGGGTGACACAGGGACATCCCGCAGGATCAGGGGCCCTTCCGTGCAGGCGTGGGGTGACGGAGTGCCGGGCAGGTGGGTGTTTGCTCCGAGATAAACCTGCGTTACTGCTATTGAATGGCGGCCGGGAAACTGCGCGTCCCCTTTCTGGAAAGGTGAGTCACTGTTTGAGCAGATCCTGCCAGGTGGCCATAAAGCCAGGGACACCGTAAAGCCTCGGGGGCTGTCGCGTGACTGCTTGGAAGGAGGGAGGACGCGTGTTCCTCGGGGCGTTGCTCGGGCAGAGCCCTGGGCCGCTGTTGGGAGCACCCGGCGGCGTCCGGTTTGGTGGCAGAACCTGTTGAATCTCTGCGGCGCTTGGGTGCTTTCTGTGTCCCCAGAGCCCCCGTGTCAGCACCCCTGCCCTTCCGCGGGTGGGGTGGGCCTGTGGAGGAGGCGGCGGTGCCGCGGGGGCTGTGGCAGTGCTGCAGGGGCTCTGGCGGTGCCACGGAGACTCTGGTGGTGCCAGGGAGGCTCTGGTGGTGCCAGGGGGGCTCTGGCGGTACCGCGGGGGCTCTGGCGGTGCCAGGGGGGCTCTGGCAGTTCCGGGGGACTCTGGCAGTACCGTGGGGGCTCTGGCGGTGCCGCGGGGTCTCTGGCAGTGCCAGCTCCGAGCCGGGAGGTGTGACTGAAAGTGGCCCGAAGCTGCTGAGTGTGTGCGATGTGGGGGCGGGGAGGAGGTTACAGGAACCAGCGGTGAATCGGCAGCTTCTTACTCAAGGCATTCTTGGAACTGCTCTGGGGTTGAGTTAGGAAACCTGCTTCTATTTTAGGGACGAGGTGGTTTTTATGCTGCGATTTCTTTGTTGTAGCCCGTGTGTGACTTGCAGCAGGGATAAGCCGTCCAACAGGGACCTGCCCGGGGCTGCTGGGAGCGACCCGCCGACACGCGGAGGATGGCTGCGGGGACTCTCCTTGGCCATAGTCCTGCCTCTCCGCTGGCATCCCTGCTGCAGTCGTGTGCTGGAGGACAGCACGGCGTTCCCGTCCGGTGCTGGAAACGCCGTCCGGGCTTGTGTCACGCCTGCGCTTGCTGTCGCGCTGGCGAAGCTGCGTGGGGACGATGGAGCTGGGAGTCCTGCCCCCGCGAGAGCCCGATTGCGTCTGCGGGTGGCTGCTCAGGAAGTGAGTGGGTGGCAGAATTGGCCCTTCTCTGACGAGTCCTTATTTCGTGTGAATTCACCTGTCGCGGCAGGAGATGCCTCTTCGTGTCACCGTCCTTTGCGGTCTCGGGAAGGGGTTAGTCACCGTGCCACCCGCAGCTTCCAGCTCGGGGACGGAGTGGGTCGGACGCGGGTTGTCCTTGACTTGTCTCGTTTCAGGCTTTCTGAGCTGTGCCGTGGTGCAAAACGACCTCTCCCTTAATGCTAGTAACTCGTTCTGGGATATTTTGGGGGCCCTCCGACAGCGTATTTTCATCCTTACGAGTGTCCCCAGGGTGGCGCTGAGGGTGCTGCACCCGCTGGCCAGTGCAGGCTGGGCAAGGGCACCCTGGCGTTCGTACCTCCTCGGCCGTCTGCAAGGAGGCTCGCCTTGTGCCGTGAGCTTTTGCCGTTACTGTCGTCTGACGTGTTTAATTCATTTCTTCTCAGGGAGGCGATTGCTGGAGGCTACCCCGCTCGTCTCCCTTGTCCGCCACACTTCCCCCCTTCTCCTGTTTTTCCCCAGGGCTCTGGCTGTACCTGGCGGGCAGCGACCTTCCCTGCCTCACGCTGATCGGCTCTCCCAACTTCGGGTACCGATCAGTTCACCGGGACTTGGAAGCTCAGGTTGCGATCGTGACGGAGAACAAAGCTCTGCAGCAGCAGCTCCACCAGGTAAGCGGCCGGTCGCGGGGAGATAACGTGGATGTTGTGCTGCCCGGGGACGCTGGCGGCGCAGCTGCAATAAAAACCTGCAGCTCCCATAATTCAAGACCTGCTGGAGCGTAGGAAGTCTCAAGGAGCTGTCAGTTAAGTGACTATTGATGAGATGCCGGCTGCGAGCGCCTGTTTCTGGGAAGTGGAGGCTGTAACGGGAAAGAACACGTGTCCCCAGTGAACTCGAGTGTCGGGAGCGCTCAGGCGCTGGATGCTGAGACGCGGCACTCGGAGGATCTGCCGGCTCTCCTCTGCTCGCCCATCGCACAGCGCGTTCTCGGGCCTTACCCGCGGCGTTTGGGCACTGCCAGGGTAGCCCCGCGCTCTGGGGCAGCGGGGTCAGGCCCCGTGAGTCGCTGGAGGATCTTCTTCTCGGGCGTTTGGGAATATAAATGCCGACCAGTGGCTCCACGGGCTGTGCAGGTGGATAAAGGGGATCTTTGGGTGGTTTCTACAAGAAGAGGGTTTCTGGGCTGGTTGGGTTGCCTGTGAAGTTACATGGCATTATGTAATACGACGTTATATAACCTCGACACAAACATTTTTCAGTGGTTTAATGTTCAGCAGCGTCCCGGGTTTTTTTAATTAGGCAGCTCGGACTCAGCACTCTAAATCCTGTCTGATTCTCCAGCTGTCTTGACTCTGTGTCTCCTGCTGGAGCTGACATTGTCCCAGGCAGGTCTCAGGCAGGGCTCTGGTACAAAACAAATCGGTTTGGTGCCTCTGGGTGTGACTTAGGGATCTCAAATCCCCTTCGGTTAAGCCAGGTCCTGGCGTAGGGCAGCACAGCTGTGCTCAGGATCACTGGGAACTGCCCTCGTGCATCAGGGCTCTTCCGAGGATGAGTCAGAGTGTGTCTAATCAAAAACAATTCTGTTACTGGAAGAGCTGCTTGAATATTTCAATTCATATCTTGCCTCTGCTTGTTTCTAATGGAAGGGGAGAATCAATGAAAATATGACAAAGGAATTTTGTGAAACAGCGCGCGGTGCTCTGGCCCGCCGGCGTCAGACCGTTCCCGTTTGCTGGAAGCTGACTCGGAGGCTGGCTGTTTGGTTGCTGCTCCCTGGCCGTTGTTAGCAGCCTGAACACATCGCTGGTGCGCTGCCATGCAATCACTTTGCCCTGGATCATTCAGTTCCCTTCTAATAAATGCGTGATGGCGTTTGGGAAGCAGTCAGAGCACTCTGGGTATCTTTGGACGCTGCGCTGGACGAACCGAGCGTCGGTTCGGGTAACGGGTCTCACCTGCAGCGTCCGCCCAGCTCACCGCGGGGCAGGATCCTTGCAGCCCGGCTGCCGGCGGCTCGTGGAGCGTTCGGGGTTTCTGAACGTGGACTGATTCGGCACACAAACGTCTTCCTCCTGTTGCTGGTTCATCTTCTTGGTGTTACTTTCCCGTGCTTGGTTCCTGCTTCCTTGTTCCACCCTGAATCTGAGCGGTGCGGAGTGTTTCTGCTGTGCGTGACAGCTTAGCTCATTAAAAAAAGATTATGAGCAGAGCGCCGGTAGCTGGTCTGCGCCTTGTTTGCCTGTAACTGTAGAAACCTAACGGGCTGTGATAAGAAAACTGCTTCTACCCTTGATCAAACAGCTGCTCTGCCCTGCAACGAGCCTGGACTGTCATCACGGTGGCTCATTTCCTCCTTCGCAGCGTTGTGTACACGCTGGAGCAGCCCCGGCGTTTCTGGTAATTTAGCTGAAATCATGCCTGCGTGCTCATTTGGAAACAGCGCTCGAGCGGTGTCTAGAAAGAGCTGCGTAAGCCGGTCTCTTGAGGTTATGGTGAGGTTTCCTTTTCTGGCAGTCGCAGCGAGGGATTTGGGATTTTTGTGAAATGGAAGCTCAGCTCCCTCGCAGCCGCGGGGCCGGGAAGGCAAACCCTTCTCCCTTCGCACGCCCTGGGGTGCGCTTGCTCAGCGCCCGGACCGTCGTGGGAAGGTGCTGCGGCCGGCGGGCGCGAGGATGGGTCGTGTCCTGGCAGAACGAGACCCTCGTGTTCAGGCTTGGGGGGGAATGGTGCGTGCTTTCGGCAGGGTGCACGGCCGGCGTTACCGGGGACCTGGCTTTTCCTGGAGGCCGTTCTCTAATGTAACACTCGGGATTTCCCGGGACGATGTTTCTCTCTCCGTACAGGAGCAGCAGCAGCTTTACCTCCGCTCAGGCGTTGTCTCAGCAGCAACGTTTGAGCAGCCAAACCGCCACGTGAAGCTGTGGGTGAAGCTGGTGACGCCGCTGATCAAGAATTTCTTTTGAAAGAGGAAAAGTTGCTGCTTTGGGTGAGTTTTCTGCCGTCCTTACGGGGAATTTCTCTTGCGCTGTTAAGCAGGGCAGCGCTCGGTCACGGGGGAGAAGCAGATGGTGGAAACACCGGTGGCCGGGGAAAAGCCAGGCGGGCGTTTCTCCTTTCTGCTGGGGTTCTCGCCACTGCCTGGAATCGTTGCTCAAGGTCTGCGCTGGGTTTCATCTGCTAGAATTTCTGGAAAGGGCAATGAAGGAGAACAGAGACAAGGGTATTTCCCGTGCATGGAAACAGCACTTCAGTTTCTAAATGTCCCTTTCAGGGCTCTGTGGAGAAGGACTGTGTTCATTTTATCTTGAACGTGGTTGGGACATTGAGAATGTTTTGTCTTTTGATCCGATCAGTGCTTTGTTTTACCCTTGTGGATGGTGGCCGGTGGGGACAGTTATTTTTACATTTTTGCTTTGTGCAGCATCCTGGGTGTGCCCGGTAGCTGGAGCCCTTCTGAGCTCCTGGGCTTTGCCCGTGCTGTGCCCCCCGAGCGCGTGCCCTCGGCGCTGAGCGCTCACGCGCCCGTTTCATTCACACGAACGCGGCCCGTCCGGGGCTGGGCGCCCGGCGCCTGTTGGGGGCGTCACGAGGGTCTCTCCCGAGCGGTGGAGGGGGCACGGGAGGACCCCGGTGATTTTTGGGGAGGCTCAAACCGCGAGACGTGTCCTGCCGAGGGGAGCTGGGTGAGAACCCGCTGGAGCGCAGCCTTGCGGGTGCAGCGTGTTCTGAGCTTGGGTGGCCAGCAAGAGGGGCTTGTGGCCCCTGGGAGGGCTGAAGGTAAGCGTGAAGCTCGTTGGTCATTTACTCTAAATGCCGTTACTGGACAAACGAACGAGCAGCTCTGCTGGCCTCCCCCCTGGCTTTCCCACAGAGGGCAGTTCTGTGCAACTGGATTTTAGAGCTGATGGTTCAGATACTTCGTGGGGTGGGATTTTGTTGAGTTATTTCACGCTAAAGGGACGGGCGCTGGCTTCTGTGCGGTGGCCAGAGCGGATCTGATCCCCCTGACAGGCGCTACTGCCGACACAGATTATTTGTTGTGGAAGAAACGGTAACGTGGGTTCTGTAACCCAGAAATAAACGTACTGGAGAGGCGGGTCTGTGTGCAGCTTCTCGGGGTTGTACAGGTCAATGGGACAGATCTGCGCCTTTCTCCTCGGGTCTGGACCGATCCACGCTTCCACGCGGGAACACGCGGGGCACGGGGCTGGGTGGGTGCTCGCGGTGAGCAGAGAGACCAGACGGAGCTGTGGGAGGGCGGAGGGCTGGGAGAAGGAGGGGAGGCCGGGTAGCTGCGTGCGATTGTTCCCTTTGGCTTCCTTCGGTGGCCTGGCTCCCGACCAGCGCTTCGTCAGAAACCACCCATTGAAACCGCCCCGAGAGCCTCCGCGCGTCTAACAGCAGTTCCAGCAACGCTTTTATTGACACTTTGCCGGAACAGTTCTGGAACAATCAAACTCGGTCTCAGTTACACAACTTTGAGGGGTTTTTGCAAGTAAAAGCATTTTCTGTTTTTCACAAAGTTTAGTTCTGTAAGAGCAGAGCGACACCAGCAAGGATCCACTTCGCAGCTTTCTCTTTTGTCTTTAGGTTGAAGGTCCAGACGTAGGTGGGACCTCGCATCCGTGTCTTGTAGACAGGACATTCGTAGACGTTCTTGGTGTCCAGGCGGTCCACGGGGATGGCTCTGATGAAGATGACCGGCATCACGGGCGTCAGCTCCTTCAGCCGAGCATCTGCGATCGCGCCGGACGGGATGTCCCAGCGAGCGCCTGCAATGGGATGGCACGGTCAGGGTACCAGCTCCCTGCGGCCGTGCCCCTGGGGGTCTGGGTTTGTCACTGCTGGCGGGACCGCGTCGCTCTGGCGGCACAGTCGAGGGGGTGCGGGGGCGGGCAGTCGTTGGGGCTGACGCTGTCACCTCCCGGGGACTGGCGGATGCTCTTTGCCTTACGGTGTGTGGGATTTCCCCCCGAGTCCTGTCCCTGCTCACCCCCCAGCACGGTTGTGTAGCTGAAGGCACAACTTGGCCGCCGTGGGAGCTCTGGGTTCGGTGGCCCCGCGGCGCTCCGCTGATGCTGCCATCTCATCCCCCTCCTTTCAGCAGGAGCTGTTGGAGGTTCTGAGTTTCCTGATTTGCCTTACTCGCACATCCCGCGAGAGTGTAACCTGTTTATTCACTGGAACCCCGCAGCTCCAGGCAGCTCGGTCTCACCTTCCAGAGCCAGTTTCGGGTTTGCGGGAGGCTGCGGTGGAGCGGCCGGGTGCTGCCCTCAGCTGGTGTGTCTGCCCTCAGCGCGGAGCTGGGAGATTTTTCACCAGACAAGCCAGCGAGCACCGGCACCTGCTCTGTTTGCAAGAATCGCTACGGCTGAACGGGGCTTTCTCCGTGTCTGACACTTCTCATAAAAGCTGCGCTCTCTTACCTTCCATGAATAGTCCGTGCACGTAGGAGCCTTCTCGGGGCGGAGCTGTTATCTCCTCGCGGTACTTCTTGGTCACTTCCACCGACAGACACATCTTGTCCAGCGGCCACTCGTTTTTCCTGGCCGTGGACTGCATGATGGCGGTGAGGAAGGACTGGGGGTTGAAGAACCCTGCCAGCCACACCGTCGCGGGCAGCACAAAGTCCGTCGTCCAGATTTCCAGTTCCTGGAAAGCAGAACCAGCAAAGTACTCCAGGGCAGAGCACGGCCTCGGGGCAGCGGGATGTTGCTGGGAGCTGGGGTGTGACAGAGGACGGCTGCTTCCCGGTGCCCTTCCCGAGGGGGACGGGGGTGGAGGGGGGGTGGGATGGACAAACAGCAGCTTCCACTGCAGCAGTTAAACCGGTGACTGGGATTGCAGTAGATACTGCTGCTATTTTTTTTTTAACAAAGCCACACTTTAAACGGATGGGTCTGTTAAATATTTTTTTTCTTCTGAGCCGTGTAAAGTTATGGTGGGGTTAGCTAATGGTCCTTTGACACAGGGATATACTCTGAAGGTGATGAACCCTTCTCAGACTTCTCATTCTTGGGGTGACGGGCCCTTTCAGGTACTTCCAGCTGTTTGAATTAACACTGAGAAATAAACCAGTTAACCGCTGTACGCTGATGGAGGGATTCCTGGTCTTCTCTGGTAGCCCCTTGCCCCCCGAGCCGCGGTTTTCCCGAGGAGCGTGCTCACCCTGGTGCGAAGGAGCAGGTCCGCGTACCAGGCGCCCAGGCTGAGCAGGGAGGGGTAGGCGTAGCGCGTCCAGGAGGCGGGGACGCTGTCGTAGAAAAGCGCGTTGGCCAGCTCCTCCATAGCCGCTGTGACCGTCAGCTCTCCCTGGGGAAAGAGACGAGTCGGGGCGGTTGTACCCGCAGGGAGGCCGGTGCTGCCGGGCTGTGCCCAGCGCGGGGACGGGCCAGAGCGTGAGCGAGGGGAGCCAGCGCTTCGCACGGGACGAGGCTTGAAATGAGCCGCAGCCGTTTCCAGGCCACGGGGAATGATGGGGGGGGAGAAGCGCTTCCCGGGCAGCGGCCCGTGCGTACCTTCAGCCCCAGGTCCAGCTCTTTCAACGACTGCCTCATTTCGTGGGTCAGGATGTTCATTCTTTCACATTCCTGGAGGGCGACGACGACGTACGGGGTCTTTTCCTCTGCTTTCGCCATCATCTCCTCCATGTTGAATGGCTCCGGCAGCTTCTCCAGGATCTCGTCGAGGACTGCCTTCACCTGGAGAGAACATGGCATCGACCCGCTCACCCTTAGACAGAAACCCGCCGGGAGCGTCGAGCTGAGCAGGGGCTGCGGCGTTCCCCGAGCTCTGCGCCAGCCCCTTCCGCAGGCTGGTCCCGTACGGCGCCGGGTACGGGCTGGGATCGGGGCTTGGTACCGGCGCTCGTAACAAATCCCAGTGTTAGGGGTCAGGTTCTTCTGTCGGGGCCCGTGTCTGACCCCCAGCCCCCTCCTGGCCCCCCGGCTGTGGCTGGGGGCTGTGAGGCTGCTCTTGCCTTTTCCTCGCGGGAGACGCCCGAGCCTCCTCCAGCGTCCGCCTCCTTGGGCTGCATTTCCAGAACCGTGCGGAAGAGCCTGTCGGAGGTGACGGTCAGGAAGCCGATCTCGGCGTTGGGGTGGAGGCCGTACAGGTAGGGGCTCTCGGGGGGCAGGTTCTCGTCGATGTACTCGTGGTACCCCTGCGCAGGGCGCGCGGACGTCAGCTCAGACACACGCCGCGGAGCCCCAGCCCTGACCGTGCACCGTCGCTTTTGGGGTGTTATCGCCGGCTCTGCTTATCCGAGCCGGTTTTTCACTTTGGTTTTACCCCAGTTTTCCCTTACCACCCCCCCAGCCACAGGAGTTATTTTTGCAGCGAGTCTGCATGTTTCCATGGGCTGGAAACTCTTTTTTTTTTTTTTCCTACATTCCCCCGTGGTTACGAGGGAGCTGTGGCGAGCGTGCATTTATCCAGAGCGGTGGCTTTCCGCAGTGAACCGCGACGTCACCTTTCTTACCTTGTAATCCAGGCTGGGAGGGATCCGAAACCCCGGAGCCAAGGACACTTCCCCCTCCAGCATCTCCGCCCGGACGTACTCGCTCAGGTAGGTGCGGCACAGCCGGCGGTCCCAGTCGTCTGTGATGTGCCCCCCGTACATGATTTCACCAAAGAGGTACCGGAGATCGTCCCACGGCACCTGCAGGGAGAGCATCACCGTGGGGCTCCGGGGGAGCTGCACCCGGCTGGGGGGCTGCGGGGACACGGGGCGACGGCTCCCGGGTCGACCTGTCCAGCGACCAGGGGGTGACAGACCCTGTGTCCCGGCACGGACACAGCCCCGGTGCTGTGGACCCCCCTCATCCCCCAGGACAAGGCTGGGGGGGGTCCAGGACCCTCCGGCGGGTCAGACCTCGGTCCTGCTCGTTGCACCTTCGTTCTGGGGGCAGGCTTTGCCTTTAGGGCGGAAAATCGTTTTTAAAACAAAACCGACCCAGCAAAGCAGCGAGGATGAGCCAGAGCCGGTGCTCGTCCCAGCCCCGTGCTGAACGCCCGCGTCCCCCCCCAGCTGCAGGCTCGGGCCCGGGGGAGAGCTGCCCCCCAGCTCCCCCGGGGAGGGCGAGGTCCGCAAAGGTCCCTTGTCACCGCGGGTGTCGCGCGGTGGCCTGGCCGCCCCCTCACCTTGGGGTTGGCCTCCAGGTAGTTGTAGAGGACGCTGACGGAGATGGTCAGGTCGCCGTTGTTGAAGGGGTAGGGTCTGTTCCAGCCCTGCGCCCCGAACCTGCGCCGCTCCCCCACCACCGCGTGGAAGTAGCAGAGCGCGAACAGGATGCACTTGAACTCCGGCTCCTTGGTGCACATCTCCAACGTGTCCTGCAGGGGACAGAAAGGAGAGGGGGGGTCACAGGGGTGACGGTCCCTGCTGGTCCCCCGCTGCTGCAGAGCGCGGACGGGCACAGGAGACCCCCGGGCTGCTTATGACACAAAAACCAAACCCCAGAGAGTTCTCTTTTAAAGATGGGCTGGTTGGTTTTTATAAACAAATGAGTAAAAATTAGGAACAGACACCCCCTCCTCCCCACCACACCCATGGCTGCAGCGACGCCCCAGCGACACTCAGCCCCTGGAACCGGCGCCCTGGGGACGGGGTGACCCGGGACGGTGGGAGGGGAGCGGGGCGGCGGGGGTACCTGGGTGAAGAGGTCGAGGGCCTTGTGCACGTTGGCGTACGTGCCGGTGGGCGGCTCGCTGGTGATCTTGATGGCGTCCTCCAGCAGCCCCTGCGGGATGATGTGCGCCTCGGGGCTGGGCGCCGGCTCGGCGCTCATGAACAGCCGGTAGTCCTCGTGGCTGCCCAGGCTGAGCTGCTCCACCATCTTCTCCAGCGTGCCCAGCCACCGGGCCACCAGGTGGATGTTCTGCAATGGGACCCCCCCCCCGGTACCGCCTGGGCTGAACCACAACCACGGGACCCCCGTGTCCCCCCCCAGAGCCTCCCAACACGGCACCGCTGGGGCTGGGGGCACCCAACGAACCCGGGCACCAGCTCCGGCGTCGGGGGCAGCTGCCAGCCCTCCCCGAGCATCAGCCGTGGTGTCGGTGGGGACGCGGGGGGACAGCCTGCGCCGAGCCGGGGGGCTGTGACCCCGGCTGCCGGGGGGACCCCCACCCACCTGCAGGATGACCCAGTGCCCCTCAGCGGCCGCCACCTCCAGGGCTCGTTCTGCCACCACCTCCTGGCCCTGCCCCAGTGACACGTTGTGGATCTTCCCGTTGTCGATGGTGAAGTTCAGCTTCTTGCCTGGGGAGGGGAGGAAGCCGCCATGGCGTCAGACACCTTTTTTGGTGGATATTAACAGGAAAACGGGTCTGCGCAGCCGGAGCCCTTCACCGGCCTGTGGTCCCACGTCGCCGCGGAGGGGCAGCGCTCACCCAGCGCCTCCAGGTCCTTCAGCGGGTCGACGCCAGGGGAGAGAATGAAGAACACGGGGGCGGAGGGGCTGCTCTCCTTGAACACCTTGGCGAGCTCGACGCTCCGTCCTTCCACAAACTTGCTCCCCATCTTCTCTTCCACAAAGTTCCTACGGAAGAACGAAACCGCGACGCGCGTTGGGAACAGCCGTGGTCCCCGGGCGCAGCCGGGGCGGTGACACCGCGGGACTCCTGCCAGGACGTCGCCGCGCCGCGTCCCCCGCGCACCTGATGGCGTAGGTCATCCTGTCGGGGCGCAGGCAGCGCAGCAGGCACAGCTTCTGCAGCGCCGACTTGTTCTTCCACTCCTGGGGGAACGCCTCCTTCTCCGGCACCTCCGACTCCACAAACTTCTTCCAGCGCTTGGCCGAGCCCTCGATGTCACTGTCCAAGTTCCTGAACGCGTCCATCTCCGAGAGCACCTTGGGGTCCCGCACAGAGGGGCCAAATCACCCCCGGTCCTGCGCGCCCCAGGCTGAGGGGGGTCCCAGCGGAGCCGTGCCCCTAAGGTGTCCCAGGGTGACAAGGATGGATGGGGGGGCTTTGGGGACCCTCCCGGGTGCTGCGGGTGAACCGGACCCCCCGCGCTGGCCTCGCCTTGGGAACGACCGCACAGACCCACCTTGATGCCGCCCCAGCCCTGGGGCTGCAGAAAGTCCACGGGGGACGTGACGCCGGCCTTGGCGGGGAAGCGCAGCAGAAAGTCCAGCTCCGCTGGGTTCAGTTCCTTCTGGAGCGCCAGGACCTGGGGAGACGAGAGCGCGGGGTTGCGGCCGCCTCGGCACACGCGGCCCCGGTGCAAGGGGGTGAGAAGCTACCGAGCACCCAGCAGAGAAAAACCGAAACCAGCACAAACTCACCTACAGGGTTACACAACGAGCCCCAGGCGTTTGCACGCGGTACCTGGAAGGCCACCTGGGCCAGGAAGATGAGCTTGTCGCTCTCAAAGAGCCCGCGCGCCGTGTACACGGAGACCGAGTAGGTGACCTCGTCCGTCAGGTTCGTCACCCGCCGCCGGATGTCGTCGTCGGGGGCCGCGCGCTGGATGGCTTTCTCAAAGACCCTGTTGAACGCCTGGGGAGGGGCCGGGGGGGGGGTTTTGGCAGCAGCACCGACTCCCCGCGATCCCCCGGCCCCCGTCCTGCCCCTGCGATCCCACCGCCGCCTTGTCCGCGGGTACCTTCAGCGAGAACTGGTAGATGGGGTTGATCTTGTAGAGGTCGCCCAGGATGAAGTACAGCAGCGACGCTCGCTCCGCCGCTGGCCTGTAGTTCTCTCGAGCGACGTTTATTTCCTCTTCGGTGACTTTGGCTTCTTTCACCTTGCCGCACACGAGAGCGGGCGTTATCCCCCGTCCTGCCGCGTGCCGGAGCAGCGCCTGCCCTCCCGCCAGGCACCGGCTGCCCCCGGCCCCGCAGCACCGCCCCGGGGCGGCTCGCTCACTTTCTCCTCGATTTCCATGGCCATGCGCTTCGTCGTCTCCAGGTTCTCCACCAGCGCCGTGTCCCCCAGGAAGTCCCCCGTGGCGGCCGACAGCCGGGCCAGCAGCGAGTCCTCCAGCTCCTTCAGCCGGATCTTGAACTCGTTCTGGCTCTTGGTCAGGTTCGCCTACGACACCCCGAGGACACCGTGGTGACACGCTGGCGTCCGCCGCCGTGACCCACCCTGGGTGCTCCCGACCACCGCAGACACCGGCCGGCGGACCCCCAGCAGTTCACTATGAACCCCCCGTGCAAACGCAGCCCCGGGATCCCGCGGCCCCCGTCAGCGCCGCAGCACCAGCCGGGATTTTCCCGCTGTCACCAGGCACCGGTGCAAGAGGCAGGCGGACGGTGGCCCCCCGAGGACGGGCTGTCCCCCTGCGGCTCCGTGGGACAATGGTTGTCCCGTGGCCACCCCACGGACGGGGGCTCTGATGGGACCCTCTCGGCTCTCGCTAAGCGGCAGCGAGCTCCGGGGGGGGTCTCACCGCTCCCACCAGCAAAGCCACCGCGGCTCCCGGGGCCGCTGCCGCCGGGTTCGTACCTTGAGCGTCTCCAGGTCCGGCCGCTCCTTGGCCACCACGGCGGCCAGCAGCTGGTCCTCCAGCCCCTCGCGCGTCACCAAGAAGTTGATGAGGGTGCACTGCGCCTGCACCTCGGGCTTGTAGTGCGGGTTGGAGAACTTGGTGTGCAGGATCAGGCGGAACCGCGGGTGCAGCTCCACCTCCTTCTCTCCTATCCTGACGTATCTGCGCAGAGACAACAAACCAGCGTCCGGACCCCCGCCAGAGACCCTCACCCCGTGCGCTGCGTTCCGGATGGGTTCCCGTGGCCGGGAAAATGCGCAGCAGGGGACAGAGTGCCCAGACAGCACCGTCGGGGCCGCGCACGGGAGCTGGAGGCGCTGGAGGCTGCCCCCCACCCGGCTCCAGCCCCTGACGGCTCCTGGGGGGCACCGGGCAGCGCAGGTCCCCCCCAGCGCCAGAGCCCCCTCCCCACGGTCCTGGGGACCAGCCTGAGCCTGACCCCGGGGACGCGGCCGGGACGGTCACCGGTGCCTGGGGCTGGCAGGGGCGGGTGGGGCGGGAGGATTCCCCCCAAAATCCCCATCACGGAGCAGCTGCTGCATCTGCCCCAAACCCCCCATTTATCCCCCTCAGTGCAGGTGAACACGCTGCTCCCAAAGCCCCTGGGCTGCGCTGAGCAGAACGTCCCACAGCTCCCAGTGTCCTCACTGGGAAACACCTGGAGGAATGGGGGCTGCGGCCAGAGGCGTGGGGAGGGGTCTGGCCCCGGGACCGAAAGCGGTTTCAGGGCAGTGCCGGTGGCTCAGGGCGGGGGGAACCCCTGGGCGCTGACCTGCCCTTCTTGATGGTGTTCCTGCCCAGGAGGTGGTCCAGCACCGGCTCCACCGTCTCGCCCACGTCCTCCAGCAGCAGCGTCTGTCCCTCCGAGACCGCGCGCTCGATGGTGTCCAGGTAGCTGCGGCCGGGAGGGAGGTGGCACAGCGTGGGGCGGGCGGGTGCCTCGGTGGGACCCCTGCAGCGCCCTGCCGGCCCCGGACCCCCAGAGCCCCCCGAGGAGCCAGGCGTCCCCACCAGCGTGCAGCCGTGACTCTCACGGGGAGCACGGGCGCCCGGGTCTGCAGCATCCCCCCCGTGCCCCCCGAGCCCGCGGCCGCCCCGCAGCCCCCGACCCACCTGCGCTGGCCCAGGCGGATGGCCCGCAGGTCGTCCCCGTACTTGTTCTTGATCCACTTGATGGCCTGGAGCTGGGCGTCCACCAGCAGGGGCCAGCGCTGCGTGTGGCACAGGATGGCGGCGTTCTCGACCGACGTGCGGTCGCTGGGCAGCCCCTGGTTGCTCCAGGCGGCCACGTCGGCGGCGTCGGTGAGGAGGCTGAGGGGGTCCAGCCCCGGCGTGATGGGGATGGGCACCTGCGGGGAGACGCCGTTGGGCACCGAGAGCCCCCGGGGCCGGCGGGCGCTGGGGGGGGACCCCTGGGGGGGACGCGCGGCCGCTCACCGCCAGCCTGCCGAGGAAGGGGATCCAGTCCTGCTCCAGCAGCACGGCCCTGTACTTCTTGGTGAAGTAGCCGACATAGGACACGAAGGCGGAGACCAGCAGCACGTCCCCGCACAGCGTCTTCTCCTGCCCCCTCAGCTCCTCCACCGCCTCGGCCCAGCGGACGTTCTCGGATGCCAGGCCCCTGACGAGCCTGGGGGGGGGTGAGAGGAGAGGGCGGCTGCCGCGGTGCCACTGCTCCCGGCGCTGTGCCGGGGACTCGCCGCGATGCCCCCGGTTTGCCGTCACCAAACGCCGTTGGGATCAGCCCCGCTCTGCCCGGGCATCGGCCGCTCAGCCGTGGCTGCATCCCTGCCCCAATTTCTGGCCCAATTCACACTCGGATTTTTTTAATTTGGGGGAGGGAGGGGCTCTGATACTTCCAGGACCCCGTGTCCCTGTCACCGGGCGGTGCTGGGTGGCAGCAGAGGGTCCCAGCGCTCCCGGTACCTGTTTGCCATCGTGATGACCCGGTTGGTGGCGTCCGCCTCCTGCTGACATTGGATTTTTTCCACCGTTGCTTTCTCAAACTTCGCAGTGAGAGCGGCCAAGTTGGCGTTCAAGTCCTTCAAAAGACAACACCGCACCCGCGGTCACTCCCGCGAGACCAGAGCCCCGCCGCAGCCCGTCCCGACCGCGCCGGCACCCACGTCCAGGTTATACGGATTGTTAGAATTATTGTAAGAATTATTGTAAGAATTATAATCTTGCTCATTTTTGGCTTGTGGCAATGAGCCCAGGCACAGAGCGGCTGGCCGGGGGGGAACACGTGCTTACGGCGACTTTCTTCTTGACGCGACTGAGCTTTTCCCGCGCCTCCGCCAGCTCGGCGTTGGCCTCGTCCAGCGCCAGCCGCTTGGGCTCCACCTCGCAGTACACCTCGTAGAAGCGGACGATGTTCAGGCACCAGGAGCACAGACCCGCGGCGGCCGTCGACTTGGACTGTATGAAATCCGGGTTGAACTCGCGGTCTCTCTGGTAGGGTCTGGAACGGGAGAAGGCACCATGGCACCGGCTGCCGGCGACGCCGTCCCGCTCCTCCCGCGGCTCGGGCAGCCGATGGCGGTGGGGTGGGAGAGCAGAGGGTCCCCTCGGACCTGCTGGGTGGGGGTCTCTGGGACACCCAGCCCCGGGCAGCCTGGTGGCACGGGGACGGGCAGGAACCGGCCGCGGACTCACTCAAACGCCTTCAGACAGGCCTCGGGGATGTGCTCCTTGTCAAACCTCTTCAAGGAATCGAGGAAAGCGTCAACCTTCCCCATCATCGCTTTCGCTGCCTTCCAGCTCCTGTCCCTGGGGATCCTGCCCTGGGGGGCCGTCAGGACCATCACGGCTGCCGTCACGTTCACCACCGCGTCGGGCGGGGACCCGAAGGACTTCAGCTCCGTCAGGTTGTTCTGGGAAGGGACGCGGGGCCGCTGAGCATCGCCCCGGCGCGGGGACGCCGGCACCAGCCCAGGGCCCGCCCCCCACCGAGGGGTCCCCCACCTTGTTGAGGGTGTCGAGGGCCTCGTGGGCGGCCTTGAGCGCCGGCTCCGCTTTCGCCAGGTCGGTCTCGCAGGCTTTCTGCTTCTCGGCCACGTTCTGGGGAGGCGAGGGGATGGGGTGAGCAGCCGGAGGCGACGGATCCGGCGCTGCCCCGTCCTGTGTCGGACCCCGGCTCAGCGCCACGCACCTTGTTGATGGCCTCCACCTTCTTCTCCTCCTCGTCGGCGATGGCTTTCTCCCTGCTGACCTTCTCCGTCTCGACGCCCACCACGTGGATCAGTTTATCCGTGTCCTTGTTCTTCTGCTGCAGCTCAGCCTCCTGCGCCGCCAGCTTGGCTTTCAGGTCGTCCACCTCGAGGGGCAGAAGCGGCGTGGGTCAGAGCATTGGTCCCGCCGAGCCCTGCCTGGCCTCACGGCGGCGGCTCGGATCGGCTCCGGGACCTCGCGGTCACCACGATAGCCCTGCAGGGACGCGCGTCCCCTTGCCCCCCCCTCGGAGCCCACCGCGGGCGCGATGCCGCGGGCAGGCACCTGCGACGCCGTGCTCTGCAGCTTCATCAGCCCCTTCTCCAGCCTGTCGATCTTGGCGGTCAGCTCGCTCCGTTTTTGCGCCAGCAGGTTTTGGTAGAGCTTTATCTGCTCCAGGAAGGTCTTCGGCGTGGTGTAGTTGTAGCGTCGCTCCCTGGCCAGGTAGGTCTTGGACATCTCCTTCACGCTGACGTGGACGTGGGCCATGAACCGGCTGATGGAGACCTTGACCTCGGGCTGTGGCGGGAGCACAGACACGGAGCTGCGGCGGTGCCAGCGCCGGTGGAACTGAGCCCTCCCACAGCACCAGGGAGAACTGAGCCCTCCCGCAGCGCCGGTGGAACCGAGCCCTCCCGCAGCGCCGGGGGGAACCGAGCCCTCCCGCAGCGCTGGGTGGAACCGAACCCTCCCGCAGCGCCGGTGGAACCGAGCCCTCCCGCAGCGCCGGGTGGAACCGAGCCCTCCCGCAGCGCCGGTGGAACCGAGCCCTCCCGCAGCGCCGGTGGAACCGAGCCCTCCCGCAGCGCCGGTGGAACCGAGCCCTCCCGCAGCACCAGTTCCACACCCAGCTGCGGGGCTGGGAGGCAGAGCCCCGGTTTCCGTTGAGCAGCACGAGGCGCGGCTGAGAGCCACGGGCGATGGCAGCACCGACGCCGGCTCTTAACCCCGGCTCTGGTGTTCCTGGCCCTACCCCAGGCTAACCCGGGCTGCGCTGGTGAGAGCTGCTGCTGCCAGGCTGTTAGTTGTGGTGGTTGAAGGACGAACGGGGAACCAGGGAAGGTTCATCCCCGCCTGCACGGCGTGGGGCTGCGGGCTCCGACCCTGGAGCACCCCCAGCACCCCCGGGTCACACAGACCCCCTCGCTGGGACACTGCAGCAGAGGTGCAGGTCGCTCCCCAGAGCATCCCGCTTCCCCCGGCCCCGGGGCAGAGTCTGTGCGTGGCCACGGCGTGCACCGACCCGGTCCCGCTCACCTCGATGTCCCCCGTTTCCTCCAGGAACCGGCTGCTGACGGACACCAGCGCGTCCTCCGGCCACTCGTGGAACCAGTCGATGGCCGTGCAGTTGACCAGGGCGGGGAACCTCCTCGCCCGCACGCGCAGGGTGGAGCCCACCGGGGAGAAGCAGAGGACGACCTGGGGCAGAGCACGGCGGCTGGGAACGGTGTCCCCGCGCCGGGGCTGAGCTCGCGGGGCGGCAGGAGCATCGCGCTGAGCTCCGCATCGCTGCAAACCCCTTGCTGGGGGTCAGGACCTTGCCTCCCCCCATTAACTCCCCGGTACACGGGGGTGGTCTGGGATCGGGCAAGTCACTGGCATCCCCCTCCCGGGCGAGCACCCACCTTCAGCTGCCGCCTGACTTTGTCTATGAACAGCTTCCAGCAGTTTTCCCTCGTGTCCTGCAGTCCCAGGAACTTCACCTGGGGCTTCATGGCGTTGGTGATGTTTTCCAGCTCCTCGTCCTGGAAGAGCCCCGGCACCTCCCCGGACGCCAGGAAGTCGTTGATGAGAACCAGGAACGATTCCTCTGCGACCTGGGAGTCCGTCATCAGGAACACGGTGGGGATGTTCTTCACCGCCGCCTTCACGTACTGGGAGGCGAGGTCCAGCTGGGGCGGGAGAGGGAAACCGTCACCCCCCCTTCGACCCCCTCCGGCTGCCCTCCGAGGTGACGGGTTTGGCACAGCCGGGACCCTCAGCCGCCCGGGAGCCAGGAGGGAGCCTTGGGACGGGAGCTTTTGGGCAGGAGCTGGGTGCCCATGGCACTGCCTGCATCCTGGTTCCTGCCTGTGCTGCCTGCACCCCGGCTCCTGCCTGCACCCTGGCTCCTGCCTGCACTGTCTGTGCTGCCTGCACCACAGCTCCTGCCTGCACCACAGCTCCTGCCTGCACCGCCTGCACTGCCTGTACCCCGGCTCCTGCCTGTGCTGCCTGCACCCCGGCTCCTGCCTGCGCCCCAGCTCCTGCCTGCACCCTGGCTCCTGCCTGCACCCTGGCTCCTACCTGTCCCACCTGGGGAAACGCTGCAGCCCCCCGGGACGGGACTCGCTGGGTTTGGGAAGCACCGTGAGCAGATCGCACGGTGCACGGCTGCAGCGACCAGAGCAGCGCAGAGCCCCGTGTGCCCCCCCCAGGACCCTGGCACCAGAGCCGCCGTGGCGCTTGGCACCGCTCTGCGATTGCAGGATCCCTCCCGCGAGCAGGCGGCGCTGGTCTGGGGCTGAGGCTGGTCCCACCTTCAGGTCCGGGATGCTGTAGCCTTTCCTCAGCGTGATCTGGAACACGTCCAGGCTGCTGATGAACGCCGCCAGCCGCGCCAGGCTCTGCTTCCCGCTGCCGCCCACCCCCACCAGCAGCGCGTTGCCCTGGGGAGACTCTAAAATCCGACTGATCCTGCAAATGTGAGACACGGCGTCTTCGAACAGCACCTGAGAGAACAGAGGGGAAGGTTCGACCTGAATCGCAGCAGAAGCAGCGGACGCCCCGTAACGCGCAGACCCCGGCGCGGGCGATGCCGCAGCCGCGTCTCAGTGCAGGGCTGCCCGCAGCCGGGCACTCACCAGGCTCATGGCCGCGTTCACCTCGTTGTAGTTGCCCAGAGCCTCCCCCAGCAGCTTGTTCAGCGCCGGCCAGCTCGGCACCGGCAGGTACTTGGGCTCCCCGATGCCGTGGGCGAAGTGGCAGTGGATGTTGGGCTTGGCGAACAGCGGCTCCTCGCCGAGCTCCTGCGGGAGGCAATGGTGGCCGTGGGGTGCTGCCGTGGGGCTCGGCCGTGGGTCTCTGCCATGGGGCTCGGCTCAGCCGTGGGGCTCTGCCGTGGGGCTTGGTCGTGGGGCTCGGCTCGGCTCAGCCATGGGGCTCGGCTGTGGGGCTCTGCCGTGGGGCTCGGCTCAGCCGTGGGGCTCTGCTGTGGGGCTCGGCTGTGGGGCTTGGCCCGGCCATGGGGCTCGGCCGTGGGGCTTGGCCTGGCCGTGGGGCTTGGCTCAGCCATGGGGCTCGGCCGTGGGGCTTGGCCTGGCCGTGGGGCTAGGATTGGCCGTGGGGCTTGGCTCGGCTGTGGGGCTCAGCCGTGGGGCTCGGCCGTGGGGCTCGGCTCAGCTGTGGGGCTCGGCCGTGGGGCTCGGCCGTGGTGTGCTGCTGCCCGTGCCACTGCAGCCCCCCTGTCCCGGGGCACCCCCTGGTTTCCCAGCACAACTTACGGCAAAGAACCTTTTGCAGGTGTCGGCCAGCGCCTTCCCGAATCCCGTCTGATCCCCTTCGCCCACCAGCTTGTCCCCGTACACCCGCTCGGCCTCGTGCAGCCAGAGACGCACCAGGTCCAGGGGGGTCCTGAGGCACTCGGGGGTGGAGAAGAGCAGCCCCTGGCAGGCACAGGAACCCTCAGCCTCGGGGCGTTTCACCGCTGCTCAGAGCTGGGTCGGAGCCCGGCCGTGGGGGGGTGACGGTGCCTTTCAGGGACACGGAGCACTGCGGGGACGGATGACGGGGGACAGAAAGGGACGAGGATGCTCTAGAGCATCAGCCTTCCCCCTACCTGGAAGATGTTGGAGAGGTCCCGCAGGTTGAAGAGGTAATGGAACTTGACGGCTGTTGGCAGGAAGGTGGAGGCGACCTTTTGGTGCAGAGCTGCCGGTGGGAGACGGGGTGAGTGGGTGGGCAGGGCCCCAGAGACCCCCAGCAGGACCCCCAGCCTGGCTCATCCCCCCCCACCACGACCCCCGGCAGGTGGGACAAGCCCGAGGCTTCAGTCTGACGCTTTCTGGGGACACGCTGCTGCGT
>WKFP01012473.1:3118-20226 GCA_011057875.1 Pterocles orientalis
TCAAGGCCAGGCTGGATGAGGCTTTGGGCAACCTGGGCTGGTGGGAGGTGTCCCTGCCCATGGCAGGGGGTGGCACTGGGTGGGCTTTAGGGTCCCTTCCCACCCAAACCATCCTGTGACTCTATGATTCTGAGAGATGAAGCAAAACATGCTAAAAACTAGAATTTGTATATTAATATCATTGATATTAAGCTTATATATAAAGACATAAATTATATTAAAATATACCATAAATACATTAATAATTTTTTCCAGGTCATTCTGCTGACCTCTGAGCTACTCTCACGTCGTGTTTCCAGCTGCAGGTTGGCCGTACCAACAAGTGAAAGACTAAATGTCACAATCTTGCAAACAGTGGCCTCCAGCTTTCTAATCTTAACTTTCCTGTGACACAACCAACCTCTGGGACCATCTAAGCCGACCCCTATAAACACTAATTCCAAGCTGTTTGCAACACATTCTATTTTCCAGGCAAGAACACGCAATTTTTTCTCTCTCTCCGAACAAGCACAGGTATGAATCCCTGTCATTTTAAGTTCTGAGCCCAAGAAACAGTTTATGAATCTTCTAAACACAAAATAAGGGCTCTAGAGGAGGAACTCGGTCTGAACCTGACCCTTTCCTACTTGGCAACTGCTTCCATTTCAATGATCTATCCCCTGAACAGATCCATCCCAGAGCTGAGGAGCAACTCCATCCAAGAGCTGGGGAAGGGGGAAGAAGGATTGGATGCAAACACCTAGATTACTACATGGAAATGACATTTTTCAAAAATAATATTATGCTTCCAATAGTTCTGGCATGAAGCAAGGAATTACATCATTTATCAGAACCTGGGAATTCTGGACTCCTGAATGCCTGGGACTTCCAGTCCCAACAGGTCCTCTCCCTAAAAATCCGACAGCAGATGCTGAAAATGATCTGTCCCTTCATGACTTCTTGCTGAAAGTGCCTTTTCCTCCTTTGAAGAAGCAGGGAAAGAAAATCCAACGCAGCTTACTTGTCGCTGTTCCTTGGAAGGGGAGGATGCTCAGCCCACACAGCCTCTCTTCTTCCTCCTCCAAACTAACCGGCGAGCCCCGTACCTCGAGCGAGAACCCGTTTCCAGGACAAGTTTGGCACTCGTGTCGGAGTCCTTAAAGTCAGGAGGAGGAGAAGCCACACAGCACACCGCTCCGAAGGCTGGCCGAGCTAGAACCAACTCTCCGGGACAAACCCACTGCAGAAACACTAATAATCTACTTAAAAGCACTATTTCTGATGATACAGAACCACTATTTTCTAACACAAATATTTCTTTAGCGCTAAACATCAAGACCTGAGCAGAAGCGGTTCTGGTCGAGAGCAGGTCCCGATGATCCGGAGCTACCCGAGCGCCGCGATTGCTCCATCAGGGCTTTAAACCCGCAGCGGAAAGGGGGGTTTTAATTTTATAAAGCACTATTAATATTTTACGATTGCATTCTTCTGCATTCCAAACATATAAATAACTCCAGATTGCTGAACGCTTCAACCGCCAAGAACACGCTTCTCTTCACCCTTTTCTGACTTTTTATGTTGCAGAGGGGGAAGAAAAAGTAGAGTACGTAAAACGAAAATGCAACCTGACATCATCGGTTGTTCCAAGACTTTAGATCTCTAAAGGAATATGAAATCAACCCAGCAGGGCTGTTTAACAGGGCTGTGCAGTTATGCAGATATAACACAACGGGGAAAACCGAGAAGGCACGACAACAGGCTATGTGCTGAGACTATCCAGTAATTTCTCCTTTGATTTAATTCTGTGTTAGATGTATTCTACGGTCAACCACTTGCAGTCAAGCAAGAGAAGGATTTTGAGGTTGCTATCGCAAATTACAGCAAGGGAGAAACCAGGATGGCTGCTAGCAGAAGCCTTCGTGCTATCACAACCACCAAAGGAGTCCCAGGGTCCAATCCGAAAAGGTACGATTGCCAACCACGAGCATATGTCCTGAAATTTTCCAGGCATATCCTACATTTTTGAGGTCGTCCTTTCGTCAGGACTCCCTCCAGTCAGTCTTATATATCAAATTCTCACCATCACACACTGAAACAACTCCCTTTTGGATGGGAAAAGAGAAACGACCCAGAAGTCTCATCTCAACCTCAATTGAGTGTTTCCATCCTTCCCCCTTAAAACACTTAAACCCCTGCAACCAACAAACACAGACATTTAACTTAAAACAAAGAAACTGCAACAAAAAAAAGTCCTGTAACTCCACAGGCTAACAAAGCCGGGTCTGCTCTCTCAATCTCCCTGATCCACAGAATCCTAGAATCATGAAGGTTGGAGAAGACCTCAAGGATCATCAAGTCCAACCGTCAACCCAACCCCACCCAACCCACTAACCCATGTCCCCAAGCACCACATCGAGACGGTTCTTGAACCCTTCCAGGGATGGAGACTCCACCACTGCCCTGGGCAGCCTGTTCCAATGCCTCAGCACTCTTCCAGTGAAGAATTTTTTCTAATATCCAGCCTAAACCAACCTGCTGCTCATAATTTCTATTTTTGCAAGACAGCACCTTCATTTTCACAACCAGCCATCAAATATTTTGCCCCCGATGCACCATGCACCATCAGCCCATCACAGCCTCATCCCTGCTGCTGCTCGTCTTGTGCCACCAGAACCTCAGCAGGTCCTTTTATAGACAACCGAGGTTCCTACCTCAAAATTACACAGCAGGGAGATAGACCCAGGCCAGGGGACCTGAAATATTGACCTTGCCTCAGGTTATGTCCAGATGGACCAGTCCCATGGGTGGTGGACCACAACACGTGCTGCTCTTTCCAAAAAACAAGCCGTCGAGCAAAGAAAAGAAAAATGGAAACTACAAAAAAAAGGTCGTTTCACAAAATAAAGGGACTCAACCACCGAGGCTATTCAAGAACAAAAACGCTATGGCTGTCTACTTCTCATATACTATGTTGCTATCACAGCTAAAGCATGCAAATTAAAAAAAAATATCTCGGTCCAATTTAACGACAGCAAAAGTTACACTCACCAGTTTATCAGTGTATGGAAAAGGAATGACACCAGGAGGAGGACAAAGCTCGTAGAGCGGCAGATCGGTTCTACAGAGCAATGCTGTCTGGTTTTCTAACACATTATAAGCTGAAAGAGGGGAGATTTAGACCAGACATCAGGAAGAAATGTTTTCCTGTACAGGGGGTGAGGCAGTGGCCCAGGGTGCCCAGAGAAGCTGTGGGTGCCCCATCCCTGGAGGGGTTCAAGGCCAGGCTGGATGAGGCTTTGGGCAACCTGGGCTGGTGGGAGGTGTCCCTGCCCATGGCAGGGGGTGGCACTGGGTGGGCTTTAAGGTCCCTTTCCACCCAAACCATCCTGGGATGCTATAATAGATCAAACAGCTTAATAAAAAAATAAGCTCATTTCCGACAGAACAAATATTCAAGGGCATGAAATACTGTTTGAAATTATTTCACTTGTAGAGTGGGGGAAAAAAAAAATAATCTTGACTGAGCAAGCCGCAGGCAAAATGGAAGATGCAAACCACGCAGCCCCCAAGCCACACAACCATCCCTTCTTCTCCACACTTCCAAGCTACACCTTCACCTTGGCCATCACAGCGCCGCGATATCCCGAAGCTCAAACACGTCGGCAGCTCCCGTCATGCCCGGGCACTTTTTTCCCCCCTCGCCTGATTGACGGGAACCACTTTGGTCGAGAGATAATGTCTCGTTTCGTTGTGTGTGTAGTAACAGATCCCTTCCTCCCTGTGTCAGGAGCATTTCATGTGGTTAACGCCGCCGAACGCTCACGGTGCCAAGTCCTCGGTGCAACAACAGGAAAAAAAGATCCCCAAGTTTCCTTGAGAAAAATCCTCCAGAACCCTTCTCCAGCTCATAAAGAAAAAGACGTTTAACGTGTAACCTTACGTTCAAAATTACTTCTGCCAAATGTGCCCAGCTTGTGAGTGATTTTAATTTTTTTCTTGTAAAGTCACCTGGGAGCCAAATGCCAACGTAACTCGTGCGTTGGAACAGAGCCTCTGCAATTGGAATAGTTCATTACGGAACCGGGTAGGTTAAACACACCGATGCCTTTTTTTGTTGGTGTTGTTTTACTGACTTTAACCAGTCATTATTTCTTCTTACAGAACGCCAGGAAGGTTTGTGTTATTAGTAAATAAAAGATTTTAAACCATGCTCTCCTAAAGAGAGATCTCCTGCCTCACCATAAACCAGAAGGGAGCTTATTACCTCCGTGCCCCGTAAAAAACCAAGGGTACAGGACACCACAACATGTTATTTCTATCTCGAAAATCACTGAACAAATCCACTTTCAAAATACCAAGCGTAGCCCCAAGGCCACAAGGGGAAAAAAAAAAAAAAAAGTGGTTCAGCAGGTAAAACGAGCCAACCCAACTGAACGCACGATGACGGTTCTCGTGTAGAAATACCGCGCGGCAAGCGTCCGTACCTGGTCAGTAAGTGCTTTTTAGCTCGCAAAACAAGCTGGCTCTTCCTTCGAAACGCCAGGACCTCCAGCAATTACCCCCCGACACCGTAATTGACTCAGCAACCGGCGACTTGAATTTCTGAAGCCTCATCTCTGCACTTAGCCTTGATTTAATTTCTCATCATCTTCAGCAATAAATTACTTTTCGCCCAGGCTTTGCCTCTATGAGGTTACTCATCCCGAGGTAAAACACGAGGAAAAATAACCAATGGGGAAGTTACCAGTCGTATTGGAAAGGTTGTCGTTAACAAATGACGCTGCAAACGCAAAGCCTCGCCTCTGAGTCAGAAGATAAAGGTAAAAACCTTCCCCGGGGTCTGGAGGCAGCGTTAGCAAAGCAAGAGTTTCCTAGTCGTCCCTTTTCCTGGTCGATTGGCTCGCTAACCGCCGCGCGTTACTGGTCTCTATAAGGATACGCCGTAAAGTTCTCAGCGTTTTACAGTTTCTCTGGTTTTCATTTGGGGTTTCGAAAAATAAAGCATTAAAAAAAAAACTGAGAAAGAAAACTCTTCGAACCAAGTACTGCGGCAAAATGCAAACGGGAACAGCGCAACATTAAAAAAAAAAATAAACAAACCCTTGAAGACTTTGGCATTAGTTTTTCTGAAAGCCAAGAAGCCCATTAAAAGGGGATTTATTTGGAAACGAAGCCCTTGCTCCAAGACGAACCGCGCTCCGGCAGAAGGCTCCGTGTTTTGGACGCGGAGGCAAAGCCGGCACGCAGCTAACCATCGCGGTTAATAAAGCAAAAGCCCTTTTCCCCAGATCTAGCGAGCCTAATAGGTTAAAGTACGTGTCACACCCTTTCTCTACACCCACTCCATAACTCTGGGCTTTGTTATGTAGACAAGCAGGCAACCAGCTTAGTAAGCATCTCCGTGTATTTACAAAAGGCCCCTACATTAGCACTCAGATATTATGTAAACTTTGCGAGAGAGAGAGATCCATCGCCCAACAGAGCAAAACAGACGTTTCCCAAAGGGATCGCTATTTGGAAACAATACTTTAAAGGCTCTACCACATGCTGCTGACCCATCCAGACAATTAAAAACACAAGCACACCAAACAATTAAGGGTTTGTCACTGGCACGAAGAAAAGGGGAATCAATTTGAAGAGTAAATGTCAGCTTCGTAGGGGCATATATGGCCATTTTGGAGAGGATAAACGCGCGCAGCCCCAGCCTTCCCAGCACCGGCTATTTTTGGTATAAGCTGGTCAAGAAATAAAGTTAGAGGAACAAAGGAGATTCAGCGCGCTCAAAAATGAGTTGACGGCGACGTTAAGGTTCCTTGCAGCATCTCCAGCCCAACCCAACCCTCTCCCACCACCCCCAAAACCGGGCGTGCCAGACTGCGCGTCCCCGGTCTCCAGCAGAAGGAAACGAAGAGGCTGGGATGAGGCACAAAGCGAGGGAGGCCAGGCTCCCAGTTCACCAAAACTGTGGCTCTTCTGATCCCTACCTCAACCCTCTTTGTCCCCATCGTTCATGGGATGAGCCTGTAAATTCCCAGGGCGAGGGGCACGTACCTGTAAAGCACCGATCTGGGGTGGTTGCACTCTTCCTAAGGAATTCCCAGCCTGGTCTAGAAGAGGAACGGAGAACGAAGACTGCCCCAGAGAGCTCCCAAGACCACACACTCCATAAACTAGGTCATTTTTTTTTTTTCAAATGAGGTGTGGACCATAGCGCTATCCCTACGGCAGGCGATGCTGAGGCTCCACATGCCTCCAGAAGCATTCCTCCCTCCTCGTGCTCCTCTGGGTTATAATTACCGGCAAGAACCACAAACACACGTTCAACCTTCCTCCTCTGCCGGGTTCGGGCGACCAGGCTACAAACCCATTTCCAAGGCTGGCATCCCTCAAGACACAGCTCCAGAAGGCAGCGTCACGGGCGTCGGTAATTGATTCCTGCTTTGTAACGGAGCAGCCAGACCCCTATGAATAGAAGCTGTAAAACCTCAGGAAATATTCTTTTTTTTTTTCCCCCCCCTGTTTTGAAGAAGGGGATTTTCTGGCTCCATTATTTTCATCGTTCTGACTCAACGCAGGCGTTGGCGTGCGTTGACATCAGATGGAGATGGAGCTGCTCTTAATGGAGAGGCAGCCTCCTGGAAATGACAAAAGGTTCATTTCTACCCATTGAGGGGTCTTGGAAAATGCCAGTCAGCACTCAGGCTCGTCCCTCAAGGAGGTTTCGCAGAGTAAAATTTTCAGGAGCTCAGAAAATCCACGGTTGCTCGAGCCCCACGCAAATGCCAACTCCCTAGCAACACAAGCTCCCTATTCGGGAACAAAAGCTCTCCAAGAAAGAAAAAAACTCATCCTCCAACGAGGTCAGAGGAAGCCTGACATCACAGGAAGATGCTAGCACTCAAGGTGTAGGAATGCACCGAAACGGCGTCAGAAAGACGTACAGAAAAGCCGCTTTTCTCCTGAAGCCGCACGGCGCAAGGCGGGGAGCTGGGTGCATCCCCAGGGGCGCATCCCCGCTCGGGCGCTCACCACCATCAGCCAGAACCTGCTCTTCCAGCGCCCGCCTGGCCTCCCCAGCCCAACGAGCGGTGCTCAGCGTCATCCTGAAGATTCTCAACACAAACTGGGATCTGTCCTGCAAACCAAGCGAGACTGGAGAAGTCATAGAGCAAAAATTCTGCAACATTTAGAGAGGAGAGAGAAGAACCGAGCAGTTACTCATCACAGACTGACTTTTTTTTTTTTTCCCCTTTTTCTATCCTCACCCTTGTGCTGGCACAGCACCACTGTACTCCCCGCGGAGCACCGGGGGATTCACGTTAACCCCGGGCTGGCAGCTCCAGCGCCGGTATTTCTCGACGCCGGTTACGTGACCTTTGCTTCGTCTCCTGTCTACAGACTCCCCGGCTCAGCCCCACGTTAAAGCCTTTTATTGTCGAGGGAGGTTTCGTGGCAACTTTCTTCTGGTTCCAACTCCACATTTCAGGTTCTGAAAACGTCTCTCTTCTTCATTCTCCCTTTTGTAGTGAGCGCGGCGCTGCTAATGGTTTCCACGCTTGCTGCTTATTATCCGTCACCCCGATCTCCCAGAAAAGGGCTTTTTCCAAACCACTTGAGCTTATCACACCAGCGTAGGAACGACTTCGGTTGCAATCTGAAGCTTTCTGAGATTAAAGCCAATTATTTCTAGACTTTTACCACGGTTTTCTTATTTTCTCACGGAGGTTGAACAAGTTTTTTTTAAGGTTACCTGACCTTCTGCGAGCCTGTTCTGCCTCTTTTTAACTCTTTTTTTTCCCTTGTTCCAAGTGTTTGTTTTTGTCAAAGAATGGCGTAAGAATCATATTTATTTCACCAAATTATCTCGCTCCCTTTTCGCAGGGTACCCTTCTGTCGGACTATTAATTCCTTAGTCAAACTTTATTTCATTTTATTTCGAAAGGGATGGGCAACAGCTCGGGATTAACCCTCCTTTTCTTCCACTATATCAGCAGTGCTATATTAGAAATCTTAATTATTTTATTAGCAACAAGCATGGCATTAAGAAAAACTTTTTACGTAAAAAAAAAAAAATCCAAGTAGCAGCCGTACGCACAGAGCTCTATCTCAAGGAGATGTTTGGGATTGGAGTAGGGAAGCTTGAAAATTTAGCTGCTTTTGTAAAACCACCCAATAATGTTGATAGTTGGGTACTCCTACCACTGAAGCATCCGATGTTTAGATGTTTAGAGCCCAGCACCACATGGGACAGCCAAGACGCTAAGTCCCAGGATGAGCTCCGGTATCTACCGCTGTGAACAGCCTTCGTGCTCCTTGGGATTTGCAAGACGCTTGAGCCACACGACCCCCAGCTCGCTGGCTGAAGCAGCAAACCACCACGCAGCGAGTTCATTTTCTGGAGGTTTTTCCTCTTCCAGAATCCTTCAGGTCCGAACAGCTGCTTTTGTTGGAAGAGGGAACCTGTGACAGCTGAAATTCCAAACACTCATCGTCTTTCCAGCGCGTGGAATCGGCATCTCCACAGCTCTTCAACCAGGTCCCTCTTCTGCACGAGATCGTCTCTCCTGGGTTACTCAGAGGTACCTCCAGGTAGTGCTGGTGGACTGGGCAGTGTTAGGTTAACGGTTGGACTCAATAACGGAGCAGCAGATGGTTTCTAGCTGGAAGCCAGATCGGTTTTTCGGGAGTGCTGAATCAGTCAAAGGAAATGTTAGAGAGATTTCCATGAAGTAATAATTAAAAGAATTCACAACATCTGAATTTATTCCCCTTACCAGCTTCCTATTCCTTTTTTTCTTTCCCCCCCAGATCTTGGCTGGCTGCTAGTTTTTCAAAGCATCTCATCTCTATTCCGAAAGCAAGAAGTCAACTGAGCTGCCTTTTGTCCGCTCAGCACAAACAAGCTGAAAAGATCTGGGTTAGGCAGCGGGCTGGAGCTGCAGCATTCAGGCACACTGCAGGAAGTTGACTGTGCAGAATTAAATCCCCGTTTCCTCTTTGGGACATATAGATTGGCTGGAGAGAAGATGGTTTGATATTTTTTTTTTTGCAGCAAGAAAGAAGGAGGTTTTTTTGCATGCTTCAAGTTGGAGGTGATGATCCCAGCTGAGGAGAGGGATGAAGAAGACTTTTCCCCATAGCTGGTCGGTTGTGGATGCTAAAGCAGGAGCTTTTTTGAGTTATTTCTTTGATTTGGCATTTCCCCTTCCTCGCGGCTTCTTTTTTTAATAGACTCTTTGTACAGCAAAAAAAAAAATTCACAGGAAGCAGATGTGAGAGGGGAAATTTCTATGAAAGTCATCTTGCACACCCCAACAGCAGGCTGGGTCCCGGCGGCTATTCTCACGAACACGTTCCTGTACGAGGCAACGAAGCCCCCGCCACCATACTAATGAAACCACCTCTTTGGAAACATTTCCTTTATATACTGTAAATTCAGAATTAAAAATTTTTGAAGACCCCTCCACCCAAGCTGATTTGTTCTCTTCCAAATCCACAAAATCTTGCAGATAGTCACAACTGTCCAAAATTGAATTCCCTACCACCCAAAACCTGATAATTGCTTTTAATCTTACTTTTCCCTTCTCTTGCTTTCTCACCACGTTCGCTTCTCTACAGTTCACACCTTCTATGGTTGAGTGCTTACTATTGTAAAAACACCGCTTGAGACAACAGGATGTAGTTGGCTTTGGAGCACAAGTTTTGACAAAGGCATTTCTTAAGTTCTTCTGCAAGGAAAATTCATGGCGCCTCAACGCCAACCTCTACTCCCCTCCTGAACCATGAGCGTTTCCCTGCACCTTTCATTTATTACATCTCTTCTACCTCTTCCCAGTCAACTACAAGTTTCCTCCATGAACACTACCTGGAGTAGTTCCTCAGGATACACCCTCCATCAGTAAAATCTGCCCAAACCCAACGGATAAATTTATATCCTCTGAGATCACCTCCTCTACTCCTACCTCTCATCCCTTTACTACGCTGATGCTCTCATTCCTCAAAGCTTGACCGCGATGGTCCTCTTCATCCATCCTGACCCACCTCTTTGCAGGCGATTGGGGTTGTCAGCTCCACGTTGTAATTTACTACTTACACGCGCCAGCTCTTCGAGATTTGACAATTACGAAAGACCTTCTGCAGTGCTGGTCGCAACGAAACACCTTACGCTGAAAAACTACTCCTGGCTTAATACTTCGTTAACTAAATCCAGAAAGATGGCATCGGTAGCAAGGGTACAGTTTGGACTCCAAGTTGTTCTCACACTGAGAGTAGCTCCCTCCATACAAATGAGCGTTTGTTTTGCAATGTCTTTACACTTTTTTATACCGATTAAAAAATAAATCAATCAAAATAAACCCCATTCACTGCTGGCATCACATCTGCTTTCTCTCTTTCAGAGCTTTTTCTAAACAAATCATTTTATGGCCTTATTAGAGTTACAATGGTCCAAATCATCTCATTATGCAACCTGTTGAGACAACATTTTGAAAGCGTGACAACGCGAAGCGGTGATGATGCGTTCATTACTACAGCGTGAATAAGTAGTTTCACCCTTCTGATGTCCAAGGACGGGACTTGACAGAACTTCTCGGAGGAACAGGAAGATTTCCATCCTTCGATTGCTCTTCAAGAGGCTTCTCCTGAAGTTCTCAAGTCTTGGCTCCTACTCTGCGCAATTCCACCAACAACTTACTACAATCTCCCAGTGATTTACGGTTCTGGCAAGACTTGGTGCAATCTATCACTCGGGCGACAGACAGAACATAAACTGAATCCTGGCTGACATCACTGCTGCAGTGAAGTCAGAAGAAGCTATTACAAAACGAAAAACAATGCTGTCAGAAGTCCACGCTTTCTACCACGCCTGGATTTCCGTATTTCTTCCTCAACACAGGTTATTTCGTTTAAAACAGACTTGCTTGATCCAAGAGGACTTTCACCATCGCTACCAACTCAAATAAAAGACTAAAGAAAATGCTACAAAACAAGACCGAAAGCAGGAAAAGGGAAGTTGTCAGAATTCTCAAAGCAGCTGCTGTGGTGAAACTACGTCAAGTTTAATTTTATTTTTAATAAGTAGTAAGGCCTTAAAAAAATAAATCTAAGAGCAAAAGCTGAAGCTACTAGAAAATGAGCAAATGATTTGATGCTACCAAGAAAAAGACAAACCGGAGAGGAGTACGATTTGCTAAAGGCATCGTAAAGTATATCCTGAGCCTCCCGTAACGAAGTAAGGCTTCTCCTTGGGTCTAGTTCGCTATAACTCGCTACACAACAATTTATTCTTGTAACACAATCCAAGAAAAACCTTACAGCAAGGTAATTAAAACAGGTGGACTCTTTGCATTCCCTAATTCTACAAGCTAGGCTGCAGAAGAAACTTATCCAACCCCCAAGGGAAACACGCTTGCTAAAGTATCCAAAAAAATGGAGAAAGCCTTGGGTAAAGGCCATTCACACATCAGCATCCCAGCCAGGGCACCAGGATAACGCCTCCTGCCCAAGGATGTCTCACGAAGCTCGTCACTAGCTCCAGAGACACATCCAAGCCAGCACACAAGCGAGGCTCTTCCCACCAAGATCCCAACGCCGAGGACGACCGGCTTATCAGGTGAATCATCAAGGTCACAGACATCCTCCCACCTTCTCATTCCTCAAACAAATCCAAATGGAAGATAAATATTTGCATTTGATTGCTAAACCCAACGATTCAATGCCAATTATTAAACATGGGTACATAGCAGCTCATGACCACCGGTGAGGACCCAATAAACCCCCGGTTCGCCCAGGGATGAACATTTCCAGATGTGGAAATGTGCAAAGCTGTCAGCTGCTACAGCCCCTAGCGTCAGTCCCTTCTCCCCGCTCCAGCGCTGGAGGAGACTCGCACGACAGCAGCCTACGTGAAGATTGACACTTCCACCTCCCACCGCTGACTGCAGCAGCCTCCAAACTTTCCCCGAGTACCCTGCTCTTCTGACAGGCACTCCTATTATTCCCATCTTCTTTGTAAACTGAGCAATTAACGCAACGCTGACTTGGCAACTCAATCAAACACAAAAGAAACCTGTCCTATTTAGCTGCCTAACACATCCAAGCAGGGGCAAAATTCACACCGTTCTACCAAAGCCTCCCTTCCCACCAGAGAAGGAACAAGAAGAGATTTTTCTACAAAAATAAAATGACTTAATTAGCACGTGTAAGTACCCTTAGCCTTCTGCCTTCCACCCCAGCTTGCCATCATCCTCTCTCCCTTCTCCAACCACCTTTATCCAGTTTTCCTCCTTCCTCTTTTCCTTGTTTCCCCTCCACAAAGAGCGAGGTTGGAAATACCAGAGCAGCACCCTCTCCTCCGCGGGCGCTGCTCCTTCATCCCTGGAATGGTTTTGAGAGTTTCTCTTCGCGCTCACTGTTCCTGCAACCGAGCTTGCACGGGGATCTTAAAGGCGAGATGCTTTGTTGAAACATCACCTGCCCAGGGGCATGTAAAAGGAACCCATCACACACAAAAAAAAAAAGGTTTATAATTTTTTTTAACATTATTAATAGCAAAAGAATGCAGCCAGAATCAGGAAATAAATAAGAACATTAAAATATTTGTGTACTTGTTTATTTCTCTTGCTAATGGTCCTAATTACAGAGGCTACTGTGGTTTAGTAATTTACCTCTCAGGGTACAGAAATTATTTCTAAAAATTCAACGATGGCCTATGAAACTTTATTTAGGGAAAAAAAAAAACAGGCTCAGATCAAAAGAAACGCCCCCAACCTGCATCGACACCGAAGGAAGGAAGCAGACCGCGGCAAAGGCAACCCGCGAGGACACAGGGAACCTCTTCACCGTGATGCTCCACGTTGAAAAGTTGTAAGAGCAGAGCAAAAATCCTCGAGTAGCATTTCAAACCAGAGCGAATACACTGCAAAGAGTATTATGCTGCGAGGCTATTCATTTAGCAGGTTTCTGCCGCAGCCGAGGTGTGCCAAGGAGCTTAGCAAAGCATTCAGAGGCTTGCTGGATCGCATTACCGACAGCGCTTTCAGACTCCTGTGCAATAAAGATTGAGTTTAACCCAAATATACATCCACTTAAAGTGACAGCTATCCCTTTCAAAGTATAAAAACACTTCTGAGCTTTTCTAAAAGTTTTCTTAAACGATCTAACCTTGCTTGCTGAAGTTTCCCAGCAGCCCGCTATCAGCACATCACGCTCCTGCGCTGAGGATTATGTTCAAGACCAAAGGCAGCGACACGTCCCCGGGGAACTGGAACGCCAAGCCTGTGGATGTACCCCAATGGTCTTTTTTATCTAAATCAGTTTAAATAAATAGAATTTGCATCTGGCTGGAGACAGGGTATAGATAACAAGCATTCCTGACACACCAGTTGCAAAACCTGCACGCTGTGGCTTGAGACTCGTTCGTTTCTAGAGTTCAAGGCGCCTGAATTCTGCTCTCCTCTACAGCCACAACATCCTCCACCGTCTTTTTGCTACAATTTTTTTTCCAGCAAGATGCCCTGTGGCAAGGGCAACAGCCCTCGCTGGCTTGGCTAACAAATTTATTCAGGTTGGACATACTGGTTTTCAGACAACATTTAAAAAAAAAAAAAAGTGGCTTAAACTAAAAGAGCTGTGATGAAGGTACTAGAAGAAAAACAGCAGCAGGGAAAGAACCTCGATCAGTTATTTACCTTCAGAAAATCTGCTCAGATGAGCCTCTGATAGCGTTTTTAATTCTGTGCAAAAATACAAGGTGAGGAGCATCCTCTGCTCTTGCTACAGCAGAGCACCAAAAGCATCCTGGACCCAGAGCCTTCTGCAGGCAGCCCTTACACTGAAAAACAACAAAGGAAGTCAGAAGGAAAAATAAAAACAAAAACAGGGAAGGAGAAAAGCGAGCTAAGACCGCCAATGCCCAGGGTCAGTCCGCAGTCCCGCAGGACAGCTCTCGCAGGGATGAGCACCGCTGCCTGCCCGGACCTGCCCAGCAGCGACAGGGATGGAGAGCAGGTTTCCATGACCCACACGGGAGCTCTGCTACAGATCCAGAACCCCCAGGCTGGCGAGAGGACGCTGACCCTGAAGCTTTGCATGGCTTTTCCCTGGCTTTAAGAGAACAGGGTCGTTGTGGATGGAACAGCCATCGTCACCGTGCCCAAAAGCATCTCCCGCTCGCTTTTTCCTCGCCGGCACGAGCCCAAGCCTTCTCCCGACAAGGGCTGCTCTCCAACGACGCACACAGCGCTTGTCCTGAAAGCAATTACCTAGGCTAGGAGCTATTCACCACGTCACAACAATTTCTCTCCTACGGACCGAAATGGCTCAGAAAACCACAGCGCTGGAGCCTGCTTCCCTGCTGAAGAGCATCTCTCCACCTGGGCACAGGAACAAACAGCGGCTCCGCTCCCGAGGCAGGGGACGGATGGAGAACGCGAAGCTGCTCTGTCCACCTCCAGCTAGTAAACACTACTCAACCAGCACAGAAAAAGGACTGGAAACACGTTATAAACATCATTAATTTTCCAAAGCTACTGCAAGGCTACTGCTGCATTTCGCTTCTCAAAATTATTTCAGTTTTACTGGTTTACTGGAAATAACTGGTTACGCTAGCGCGGCTCTCGCAGCTCCCAGCTCCTCACAAACTCGTGTTATGAGCTGTGGTTTCCTGTTTGTTGTGTTTTCCAGTAGACTTAAGACACCGACTTGAAAAAAGTTCCTTTCCCCCTGGCCCCCCCCAGGTTAAACTGTTGGAGGTAACAAGTTTGTCTTGCTTTCCGAAGAAGAAAATCACCCAAATTCAGGGTCTTTATCGCATCCCTTTGTAAATATATACCGCCTATATTATTTTTTTAAATAAATGTTCATTGAGGAGTGGTTTAAGTGTTCAAAAATAGACGGAGAGAAAGCTTGAAACTCATTTTAATTACGCTTTGATAAAAGAGCCCATTTCTCCACGCACTGAAAAGCCGTCATTTAGACTGTCATGTTAGCGAGGGAATTAATTTTCTTAGGAGCAAGCGAGAAAATGAGAATGTTTAAAGTTAACGCCGAGCGCCTAGTAAACGCTCGCAGCGTTTACCCAAGTTATGCGTTATACCACCCTTCCTTTAGGGGAAAAAAAGGTCAATCGCGTAGTAAAAGCAGAACACTGTCGAGTCAGGACACCTGCAATCCAGCGCCGGCTCCGAAACCAGGCAGCTGCAAGTCCTTGGCCGCGCTGCGGAAAGCTTGTGACTCCCTTTAGTCATCTGCAAAACGCGATGTTGGGCGACGCCGCGAGAGCACGCCTGCGCACGCGTGCGAAGGGCGATCTTTGGAACAAAGAGGCTGCAGAGATGGCGTGGCTCAGCCCGGGGTGCCGAGCAGTCGGGCCAGGTACTGCTGGTGGCTTACAGCAGCACGAGGGTCCTCCTGCGAGCAGAGTTTACTTTACTCAGGGTGGAGGATGTGTCGGTAGAAACACGCAGAATGCTTCACCAGGGATAGGAGAGAGCTCAAGCAGAAAAAAAAAAAAGTAGGAATACATGATTTTGTTCTCTTTTTGGAAAGAAAAAAAAAAACTACACTTTGGCGCAGGGAAATGCTCTCTGCTGAGCTGCTCCGTGTTGGATGGCGATGTTCTGCTGCACTCCGACGCACGCTGGACCTCATCACCCTAACGGTGTCACAGTAGGGATGCGCTAACTGTACTGTCTCCAGCAGGTCACCGGCTGGAGCTCTCTCCAAACCCCTCCTGAAGCCGAGGAGCAGCCGGCCAAGGAGCATCCCAAGCAAGAAGCCGCCGCGGATGGTTGGGGTAGCAACAAGGCAAAGAGCGTTTCAACCTCGCAGGCAGAAAATCCCTTGCTGCGTGCTGCCGAGCTCAGCTGAGATGTCATCTGTGATCCTCTGACGATGAGATAAGCCGGCTGACATCAAATGAGAGCAAGGGAGCTGGAAGGAACCTCTTCTCGGTGTTGTGAAGCCCATAGAGCCATCCCCTTTCCTCTGCCACCACCACTGCGCGAGGTGCTTTATCCTCCCGGGGCTGCACGTGCACCTGGCAGCTTGAGAAATCTCCTCTGCTTTCACACTTCCCGGTGCATGAGTATTATTTTTAAACACACCTGCATCTGGAGCCCCGTTATACAAAACTTTTCGAAGAAGGGGTGTGAAAAGTTATATTCGAGAAAAATCTTTTTTCCAGCAAGTCATCCTCTACCTTCTCGTTCTCTAGTGAAGTCGGCAGAACGGAGACTTGAACCAGGAGCAAGCAGAAACTATTCTAATTACACACAAAATTTACCCTCGGGGTAAAACCGATCTCACGGAGCTCAGCCCCACTGCCCCAGTTCCCAGTTGTGGAAACCTATTGATCGCATCCGTAACCCCGCCTAGTGCACGCTTTGGCGTCAGGGACTCTCACCAATAAGGTTTTTTTTCTGTTGATAAGGTTATCACAGCCCTAGGTTTGGGTCTTTGAAATGCCCTTGAAATACAACACAAGTTTCTTTATTAACAAAATTAGTAAAAAAAATATTCTCCTGGGTCTCAGGGAAACAGCCAAAACTCAAAGGAACTCATGCCATCTGAAAACACAATCTGCAATATAAAATCACTGAAAAGTTGTTCTAGGCTTCCCAAGATATACGGTCCTGTTCATTTCTTTGATATTTCGCCACTCCAATTTTTAAAGCAGGTTCTTCATCATTTCACAAGGAAGTTGCAAGCGGTAATGTTACAAGGTTGTGCCAAAGAAAGGGCTTCTAAGAGACTTTCTCCCAAACATCACGTTAAACGAGAAACAAGAAACCTCGTTTCCTACAGACACCTGTCCATTAGACACAGCAACAGCTGAAATTTTTATTGCACAAACGCCTAAAAATTCAAATTATGCTTTTAGCATCAAAATGGAAATAGGTAGGAGCCAGCACTGGTTTTTTTTTTTATTCCACTGGGAAGCTTTTCTATCACTCCGTGCTCCCAGCCCGCATGCGACTCACCCCGTTGCTGGAAGCAAAGAGGCAGCGCGAGGAAAGGCACGAAACGCTGACGAGCTCCGTGCCAGAACCGAGCCGCTGGGCTCGCCAGCGTGATTCATCGCCCAGCAGCACGACCCAGCTCCCTCCAGCCCTGTGCTGGGAGTTCAAAGC